>JARYHS010008074.1:71363977-71511969 GCA_031002005.1 Vandiemenella viatica
TGTATGCCTTTACTGCCAGCTGAACAAATTTTACGCAATTCTGGTAGACATTCCTGATAAGTAGTAAACGATTTTAATTATTCGTTCTGAAAAACACCGAATGAAATTCTTGGTGGCGGTTTTTTTGCCCTTGAGAAACCAAATGCTTACTATGATGAGTCTGATATACGGATGTATTTCAGTGATGTCAGCGATGATCATTCCTTGCAGCTTCCTGACTAAATTGTAAATGAAGTTAAATTAAGTACATATTTTTTATTCACATTCTCTTATAAAAAAATAGATTGTCTCAGAAACTGAAAGCTTTGATATATATTACGAAGTGCAACTGACAATCATTAAATAACAGTTATGATTACAGAAGAGGTAATAGTGAATGTGTCAGCCAGGTAATGGATAATGGCTAAAATTACTACTCCTGAATAAATTGCCAGTATAATTACGTCAGATGACACCTTTGCTTTCCAAAATCTGAGTGACGAACTTGATATAAGATATTTTTCTTGGGTTATTTTGGAAGCGAACGAATGCTTCGTCACCATGTTCGAGATCTTTGATAGCCTGAGCAAAATCCGCACTCAGTTCTTCCGGTGGTGGACCGCAACCAAACGACACAATGTAGAAAGTGCCAACCAGAGCGTAATCGTCCATGTCTTTCCTGAGCTGTTCCAGCGGGTACTGTTCAGCGACATCGTCCATGCCGATCGCCCGCAGGGTGCCGACCAGCGTCGAATGGTACTCCGCCAGCAAGAAGTCAAAGTGGTCGCGGTGCACCTCCTCGCTAGCATTGGCGTATAGGAAATAGGTCAGGTCGAAGGCGGGGTTGTTTAAGAGAGGAACCTGCAATATCCGACGAACAATATGAATAAAATGCTATTGGTAAGATGTCACTAAATTTAATCTTAAGAAGGATAGGATCAGAACTTCTCTTATTTTACTAGATGATTTTTCTTCAGTAACAACCAATTACTGTTCAACAGTTTTGATGTTTCGGTCGCTAAACAATGAGATATAAGTGATTAATTCTTACCTGGAAATCTAAAAACCGCATTTCAGACAGCTCTTCTTCCGAATATTTAAACATCATGTTGTATTTCCAACAGTCTCCATGCAGTATCACTTTCAACTTTGTTTCCATAGTTTTTCTCATGATTACATCAGCTATCCTTGTCATAATATCCTCAGATAGCTGAGAATATTTTTCGGCGTACTTTTCAGTTTCTGGAGACTTCCTCATGTTGACCACGAGTGCACGGAAAACCTTTGTACCGAAAGGTCGCATGAAGGCTTTGCTGCTCTCTGGGGTGAAGGGGTCGCTGGCGAAGAATTCGGCATATTCGGGGTGCCTCTTTAGTAGCAAGACCGAAGCCGCGTGCAGGCGGGCGTAGTTACGAATAACCAGCGAGCAGTGCGCCAGATCGAACTGCCTATCTGCGTGATATAGCCTGAAACGTGAAGCCGTTAAATCTTCCATCACGATGAACTCAGCCGGCTGTCGACCGTGGACCAGACATCTGGCGGTCAGGGGTCGAAACGAGCTGCCTTCCACCGTTCTCAGGATATCGTGGATCTCTGGCATAAATTCGCCGAGGAATCGAAACTCATCTCTAAAAGCATCTTTCAAACTAGATTCAAAGGCTCCATCACGTAGTGTACTTTTCATAATAAGTGATATTTTTCCTTCTTCCCCGTTTGAGATCATAGCGATGATTCTGTATATTACGCTTGTGAATCCCATGCCCTCCTTACAAGCATAATCAACGGTAATTGATTTAACGCTGATCTTTTCGTTACATTCTCCTTTCTTTAAGACGTTCTCAATGAAAACTCTATTGATCCATGATGGTGGTGGACCTCGTTTATCCATTTGTGAAGTCATAATAATTTGTTTTCCCCGATTCTGTGAACAAAGATAGAGAATCTCATGTAGTCATTGGATATGAAATACAAATAGGTTTTATTTCTTACATACAGTATGCTACAACAATGTACGCTAAATTATTGTTTTAACTCAATGCAGATTGCAAATATAAAAATATTCTTTGAAGCCGACAGCTGATTATGAGCAACAGAGGAACATGTTCTTTGTTGTGTCTTTAGTGCTATGGAACTAAACATGCCAATTTTACTGACTTATTCAGTTATTCATAATCATTTCCGCAACATTTAATGTATAATTTCTGTAACCAAGCTTGGCGAGTATGCCTGACATTGGAGAGGAATAGGTTTGATCATCCGTCCGGCTATCCAAACTATGGTTTTTCATGCTATCTCGAAATCACTCCAGGTGAATTCCCGCATGATACCTTAGAAAGAACATGGCCGAATTCCTTCCCAAGCCTAGTCTCCAATTCTCCACCCTCAATGCGTTATGCCATAATTGAAAAAATACGGCTGACTCTTTTGAGAATAACAATCACATAAAAGTTTGATGATGACCATTAGCTATAGTCAGACGGTTGCGAATCTGCTCTCTCGAAATGAGGACTAGCAACGTTGAGTGTGAAATTAATGGATTAAAACTTATATCTTTAAACGAGCAATTCTTGTATATATGTATAGGCTATATATATTAAAAATCTCTGAAATGGCTCTAACGATTTGGATAATATTTCATATTTAGATAACGTTTTGCCTTTTATGTTTATCTAGATAGGTATCTTTCCTACAAAAACGCGATTTTACAAAATACGAACAATTTTTGAATTTGGTATTTCGGAAACGGTTCTAATGCCATTTCGTATACGTTTCAGGTATCAGAAACCCTACTGATAATTTCTCCTTGGTTACAAGGAACTCTTATATCTTTAAATGAACAGTTCTTCAATACCAACTGACCCATTAGAATATTTCGCACAGTATCGTGGTTAGTCACCGAATGGTAATATAATAATGTGAAAGTAAGTAAAATCTATTTATTGTTATTATTATTATTATTTTTTGGGCTTCAGGGCGCGTCGACGGCTGGGTCATTAGCGCCCTAGCAACAACCGGCTTAGCAATGTGGCTAAAAATTCAGAACATTACCGTCTACATGGCCGACTGTAGAGAGGTCGGCCATTCAGACAGCTAAACAAAATAAAACTCAGAAAAAAGGACGTGGCTGTAAAAAAGTCACCAGCGCCAAACAGGTTTTAAAAACGGATTAAAAACGGTTCCCACCTCACTGGCTGTATAATGGTCAGAGTGATGGGGATTATTACAATAAAAAAACAGAAACAATAAACATGTACGGGAGGCTGTAAAGGGACCTCCCATCCACCTTGCCGGTCTGCCCAAAGTTTTTGGGACAAGACCGACTAATACACAGAATTTTAAAACATTCGCCACACTGCTTCTATCATTGCCTAAAATAAGGGAGAGATCGTTGGAAAAGCCAACGTTTGCCCTTAAATCTAAAAACAACACACAGACAGTTAAAATGTGGCGCACCGTCAGCGTTACGCCACAAGCATCACATTCCGGAGGGTCCTCTCGGCGGAGAAGGAAACCAGGGGTCGGAGGACAGAGCCCTATGCGGAGGCGAGTAAGGAGAACCTCATCCCTCCTCGCCCGCTGGAAGGAGCTGCTCCACGGCTGAACGGTCGGTTTGACCAGCCGGTGCTTATTATGCTCTACCTCCAGCCACTGCCTCTGCCAAACGTCGGAAACAAATCTGTATTGCCGCCCCCAGCAGGATCAGGTTGTCAAAGGTGGAACGGAACTTCCTGAATCCACACTGAAAGCGGCTCAGAAGGTGTTGGGAATCTAGACACCAGACGAGGCGGCGATTTACCATCCTCACCAGTCTCTTCCCC
This sequence comes from Vandiemenella viatica, assembly GCA_031002005.1. Classification (NCBI taxonomy): domain Eukaryota; kingdom Metazoa; phylum Arthropoda; class Insecta; order Orthoptera; family Morabidae; genus Vandiemenella; species Vandiemenella viatica. The sequence goes on from JARYHS010008074.1 coordinate 71,367,775, forward strand.
ACGCATCTTGTCAGGGCGATACTGCGATTACAACCGGGCAACAACTTATCCCTACCAGGTTTCAAAACAGGGAACAAGGTTGCTTCTTCCAAGAGTCGGGGAAGTGTTCTCCGATCCATATAAAAATATCTAGAAGGTACTCTTTGGCATCTTTGCTAAGATGCCTCAGCATCTGCTACTGGACCAAATCAGGCCCTGGTGTCATTGGCGCCGTTTAATGCCGACTCCAGCTCCCAGGGTTAAAACGAGCTATTTTAAGACTCTGTATCCGAAGAATCGAAGAATAGCACGCGCTTTTCGGCATCAATTCTTCGTTCCTGGACGGCCGCTGAGCTCAGAGGAGTGAAAGCTGCAAGGTAATTAAGTGATAGATATTTGAATTATTAACTGTTTACCTTTTTGGTAAGTCAGAATGATAAGACAATTAGCATTAACTATAATTGACAGTGTTAATTTCCACGAAAGATTTAAATCGTCTGATTTTACACCCCGCAGAAAATAGCAGCACCATCATAAGGTTGTGGTTAGGTTAAAATGCTGACAGCACGTGAAAAATCGAAATTGAAGAATAAACTTTTTCGAAATCTCGCTTAGTTCTCTAGATATCTATCAACTGTCAAAAATTGGTTACACGTGTTACTTCCTGTGCCTTTGGCGGCACTTTACTTCCATTCTAGGCCTTGTTTCAACCTAACCACAACCGATAGTAACAAAACAAATCACCCCTTGTGCATTTCGTGCGCATGGTTCCCCTTGGCTTTGTTGAAATGTGTTTTGGTCCAGGCCGCATATCAATTTAATCATCTCACCATTGAAACAGTATACTTCGAGAGAAAAAAAAAAAAAAAAAAAAAATAAAAAAAAAAAGCGAAATATCAAACCATTTCATTCTTCAATTTCGTTGAGTTACACAAAATTCCCACAACAATTTTGAATTGCCTTTGGTGAAAAATTTCATCTGGTGCAGGGCATGTTTCAATCTGACCACCTCCTGTTTGAGACATTATATTTCGAGAAATAAGCAAGATACAAATATATCGGTTTGACCAGCCACTGCCTCTGCCAAACGTCGGAAACAAATCTGTGTTGCCGCCCCCAGCAGGATCAGGTTATATATATATATATATATATATATATATATATAAACATTATAATTATTTAATTCACTTTAATTTTTCTCATTGAGTAACATCTAATTGTGGCTCCACGGTTATCATAAAATGAACTAGAGTTAGGTAATACCCTTATGATTTAATTACATATTTTTACCTATTCATAATTTTTGTGACAGATCTGGACGGGAATCTTACGGTGATTCAGCAGTTGGATATGTACAAGTCAAATGAGAAAGAGCTCTATGCATGGTTAAGGCTCGAATTACTCCAGAGCATAACATTCATCAGAAGTGTTACAAACCATCCTATCTGTCCAGTGTGAGGATTGTGCAGCACATTTAGGTAAGTGATAGTTACTCAAAAGTAATTGAATCTGATTAACTAGATTGGCAGAAATAATCTTTTTTGATTATAATAAGTATTAGTATGGCTTTGTAAAGAGACTGAACATGACTTACATTATAATGAATAGTGGGTACTGATGATAAAGTTGTGTTAAGGAGAGATGGTGGCAGTCTTGCACTGATTTATTGGTAAATCTATATCTCTCTCATTTCTTGTTAAATCTCATTGAAATTTTGCACACTTGTGCATAGGGTACCCATATGCTTTAAATAATTTTTCAGAATTGTTAATAAAATATTAATGCTGTCAGACTATTTTTAATTTTTTATTACATTATTTTTTGAGGTACACTTTTTTTCTCATTTCCAGGCAAAATTATTAAATTTTCTCTATAGCACATTAATCTACACTATTAAATGTAGATTTAAGTGGTTTCTTTTTGATAAATTATTTCAATTTTTATCTGTAATATTTTGCATTTGTAGTTTTTTTACAGCCAAATTTTCCACATATTATTAACCATAAAACTTGTTAAAATGGATTGATTAAAACTTTGTCCCACTTAAATGTTTCTTCCACTGGGAAGAACGGGTGTGCCAAATTTCATAGAAATCCTTCCAGTAGTTTCTGAGATAAGTGTACCTGGAAGAAGAAAAATTTAAAGTTGCAGAAAAATCCATTTAAATTTTACATGAAAACTTTTTTGATTATACCTTACCTAAAACTACCCATATCCATATTCTGGTTGTTCTTCATCATCCTCTGCAGTTTTTTTAGTGCTTCTGATCCTTTGTCTGGCAATTTTTTTCTATATTCTGCATTGCAGCCTCCGCCTTCGCTATTCGTTGGTCATCGATGGTCTGCAGTATCTGCTCAGTGAAGACCCCAGGTGTAAAGCCCAACTTGCTGAGAATGTTAAGTCTTGCTATATTCCCATCATTAAACACAGCTGCAGCCTCTAATGCAGAAATCTTCACTACCAAATTGGAAACAAACACAGTCTTTGGACATCTCTTCCAAATAAGAGCATTGAAACTCTCATTTGGATTCTGCGTTTTGCCATGCAGACATTTTTCTAGCAGTCCTGGTGAAGCCAATGCTCGAAAAGTTGGTTTAATAGCCATTGCAACATCATATTTAAGGTGATTATTATGACTGTAAGCTTCTCCACTTTCTTGGCTTTTCAGAAATTTGCACCAGTCATTAGAACACAGGCCATGTTGAGGTGAAGAGTCAGTTGACAATTAATGGAACCAAATAGCCCATACTGCCTTCCTCATACTATCCAAATCTGTGAGGTTATTTCTGATAGCACCACCATAGTATACTTGTAGGCTGTCTATACTCTATTCTTTGTTAGTCTGTTTTTACCCCCCAGTGGCTTTCCATCTTCTAGTAACTTGCCTTTATTGTCTGCAACAAGTCTTCTAAGTCGTCCACCCATCCTCTTCTGAATATGGCCTATGCACTCCAATTTTTCAATAGTACAGTCTTTTCCATATGGCTGACTTTCAACTACATTCTTGAAAGCACTTGAGTCTCCATCTCCTAAATACTTGGTGTATCTTACTCCATACTTTTGCAAAGACCTATGGAAAATGAGTTTCATACCAGCAGCTTCCATCCCACCACTGGAACCTTCATAATTCCTGCTACAAACATGTTTGTGAGCTTCTTGCCATTCTATTTCCTTACTTGCATCAATATATTTCTTGTGCAAGGAACATCCAAAACAATATTTAGACATCACCTGTAAGTCTAATACTTTACCAGTGTCAACACTAATAACTGTTGAAACTCCATGCAGTGATGTATGACCCCTCTTCATCCAGGAGCTGTCACAAGGAAACTGCAATATCTTTGACATCAGCTGCATCACAATTTTCTTGAATTATACCCTGTACTGCCATTTCCATGCTCTCTTCACTTACATCTGCAACTGCATTGAGGAGAGTAGCGTTCAGTGCAGTAAATTTTAGAGGACGACCAGGATGTTCATAATACCACAAAAAAGGTTTCCACCTTCTCTTCCAATCCCAATACACCTTAATCCATAAGCAAACCTCATATTGGCTTCATATATTCTGTTACTGGAGTTTGATGTCTTGAATGGTGTATCAGCATCACAGTTTAGACATAAAATGTGCAATGTACAAAACCAAACCTTCTCTTTTTCCATCGTCCACCAAACTGACATTTCCTCCACAGAGCACTTGCAAGCTTTTCTAAGGGCTTCTGCTACAATTCCAGATCCACAATTCTGAAATCTGTGTTTCTGTCATGTTTTTCTTCTTCTGACAATACCTTTCCCATGTTTTACTTTGGATGCACTTGAAGACAAGCTAATGTTTACATCTACATGCCCAGACCTAACCTCAACGTCAATTTTTCTCCTTATATTGGAAATATGGGACTTACTGTATTTTTTAAATAATTTACCAGGCCTAAGCATTGTAAAACCGTATCAGCATATACAATATTGCACAAGGAATCACACAATAAATCCAATTTCACAAAACTTCTACTATACAGCACACAAATTGTTTACGGAACTTCAGAGCCTTCTATACAACACTGCTTGGATCATAAACTGGCTTCACAGCCTTCTATACATCACTGCTGTTCTGTATAAAAAAAAATCACAGCCTTCTAAAGCTATATATCCAAGTTACACAGTAAAAAGTAAGTTAGATTTTTTGTTTCTCCACTGGATACCTTAAAAATGGGCGTGGCACATTACACTGTTTACGGTTTTAATATTTTTACACCATTTGTAGTTTGAATTTCAAAGAAAAAATTTGTGATAATAATCCTAACAATATTTCCTTTTAAATAGGCAAATAAAATTTTTTTAAAAATTTTTTCATTATTTCTGCTGCCGTCTCCCCTTAAGTCACTGATATATCTTAGTATTTTATTTTCTTAAACTATACAGGTAATAAGTTTTCTTTTGTTTTAGGTGGTTGTAAGCATGCTGTTGCCTTCTTGGCTTGGTTGCATAGGCGTAGTGAAGATCCACATCTACTAGTGTTGATTGTTATTGGAAAAAATCCAAATTATCTTCAGTTGGTTCAAGCCTTAAATTCATAAAAGCTAAGGATATGTGCAATGTACCCAACAAACACTTTGGCCCTAAGAGACCCAAAAGTACACCTAGTTTTTTGTCTGTTGTAAAAAACCATAGCAACATTGTTGGTGACATGAACAACCAACTCATGAAGTACCGGGTATTATAAAAAACTAAGCAACATAGAAAAGTTGTCCATTCACTATTTGGTCAGTGTAATGCAGAGCAAACCTGAACATGCTCAGGATTTTATACAATTCTGTAAACAGGAAATGGATGAAATTTATTGTGAAGAAGCTGCATTGGCAACTGTTGACCAAAATGACCTGGCATGAACTCTGATATGCGAGAATTACTGCTTGTAAAGCATATGAAGCTGCACACTGCAAAGTGATTAATGGAACATTAAAAATCCATAATGGGAGCTTGTCGCATTTCTTAAAAATGGTCATGTTTAATTCATTAAGAAATGGTACAGTGTTGCATTTACGATGTGATTATATTTTATGCTTTATCTTTATATTGATTTATCGTGGCGTGCTTTTGTGCGGCTATAGTGAATAATTAATCTGTTAGCCGTTATTCTGCACAATACAAATCACTCTTTCATTATTTTAAATACATCATTCTTAAATACATTATCGGACTTCTTTATGCAAGTTCTCTAGACAATCTCCTAGTTGATATCTCTATATCTCGTTGCTATGGAAACCCTTTTTAAAAGAGTATTCATAGGCCCGAGCCATGGAACTCATTTTTTAAAGATGTCATTATAACATCTGTTATGCTACAGCCCCCCCAAGTTTACCATACCATTTTCCATTAATACCAGTATAAATGGTCATATAGAGAGGGTACAGCAGGACAGTCAAGACTCAGTCCCCGTGAATAAGGCCACGTCCAGGCATTGCCTCTAAATGATATTTTACTTCTTAATTCATAACACATTTATTCTATCATAGCAACACCTTATTTCTTCTCAACTCATTATATTCATTCTAATGCTCCGGTATACCTTACAAACTATATATTTCCTAAAAGAAAGTCCTAATAGACAATAAACTTTTATGTAATGGTATGCTGTGGTAACAGCCGAAGACTGCACATCTGACCAAAATCGTCAATATTGGTAAATGACAGCTTCCACTTAGTGATTATAAACTTTTACTATCATTACAGTTGAAGAATTGTGTGCAGCCACAACAATCAGTACTATTTACAAGTGTTCTGTGGCACTGAATTACAATAATATGCCAACTATAACTTAATAATAATAGTAAATGCCAACATGATAGATTTCATATGTACACACAAAATTAAAAGACACAGAAGTTAAGAAGAGAGGGCGCTTATTAGAAAACAAAATCTTGACGGTAGTTGAAGAAATAACAAAAAAATTAAATTTGTGAAGAGTGGATTAAAATTACACTCCAACTATCCATTAATGGGTGCCTCTACAGATGGATTAAATGAAGAATATGTTTTAGAGACAAAATGCCCTTCGTCTGAACAAGCTATGAGTCGATATATTACAAAAAAAAATAGAGTATCTTCCAAATATATGGCACAAGTACAGTTGCAGATGGAATTCTGTAACAGAGCAAAAGCTCTTTTCTGTGTTGCTTCCAGTGACTTTGAAACAACAAACAATATCAACATCATTGAGGTTGAATATGACAAGGAACTATGTGAAAATATTATAGAAAAATGCACCTTGTTTTGGAGCAATGCTATTTTTCCTTTTCTGTAAATAAAACATAATTTGAAACAAAGTTATTTTTTTGTTAACACATTCTGTACATTAATTAATCCACAAGCCACTACTATTACTTCATCTATAACAGGGATTAAGTTATGATTAACACATGTATGAGGTAGTAACATGTGAAATTATCTTAATCTATTTATAACGCCTTCAACATGAATCCTCAATGCTGCTATATGCTTAGATTGCTTGACATCTTCTTTTGTGCTGGGGATATACTTGGAGACAGATGGAGGTCGTACAAGGGTGCAATTCTTAGTTTGTAGTAAACAAGTTCTTGAAACCTCTGTCTGCCATTACAGCCTTATTGGGAGGTAAACACTCCAGGAAACAACTGTCTTCTACTATCATTACATCTGTTGCCCTGCCACCATAGCCATCAGAGATAAAATTAACTAAACCATCAGGTGTACAGGAAATTAAATATTTCAAAGTGTTACACTTTTTGTACTGTGACCAAGTAAGTGAATGATGTACCCTGCATTTGATGGCTTTTCAATTTGTATTTCCAGGCAATCAATAATGGAAACAACATGACTATATCTTGCCCTGAATGATATAGGCAACTTATTAAATATTTCTGATGGTGTTGGCGACACAATTAGCTCTTCATCTTCTTTGCTATGAGTGGAATACTTTTTGAAAAAATCCTACTGACTGTGCTTTGTGTGTAACCAAAGTGTAAAGCCAATATACTGAAAGATTCATTTAATTTAATTTTCCTTAAGGTAATGAAAATGTCATTAATTGGAAGAGGTATATATTCACTTAATAATTTTATTAAATAGAAAGACCTTCTTGGTAAACCTAACAATATTTTTGGCTCCCTTTCTATTGCAGTTATTGTGCCAGTGCGCATTAAATTTTTTGTCAATTTCTGAATCATCCTCTATTAGCCAGCTTGAATCAGATAAACTGCCATCTGGTTCATAATCTGTTGATAACACTGATGATTCAGAAATGACTGATATAATATCAACAGGGTTGTCTGTAATTAATTTTCTTTTTGTGTTTGTTGTATAAGATGATTTTAAAGGAGAAGTTGATACATCTTTAGATGGAGCAGAAAATGGAGATAATGCTATACTACTTTTCGTAACAGCAAAATTTACATTGATACCTTTCCTTCTATAGTGTACTATGCTCTTAACTTGGACAGCCTTGTCAACATGTTCACCATTAACATTGGGACTTGCTTCAGCTTCACAATCCATTTCATTATTTGTAACTACTGTGTTTAAATGTTTTTGTGATACCCCTGTACTGGTACTTGCTTCACAATCAGTTTTGGAACATTCGCCTATTTTCTGAACAGGAATACTTTGTTTGAGAGCAGACTCAGATATAGCTTCTTCAACTAATGTTTTTCTTTTTCTCTTTAAAGCACCCATTCTCTCCAGTGGGGGCTCCTGCTGACTAACTTTTTGACATTGAAATATGTGTGGTACAACACCTTTCTTTAAATGCAATGTGATTTTTTGACCTTCTTGCAAACCCATAATTTAATATTGCATATAATTCTCCATATCGACTTCAATCTGAAAACAAGAAACATTTATTACTTTATTGTAAATACTAATGAAAACAGTTCCAGTTGAAATGCACCCTGGAGCAGGATGACAACTTAAAGTTTTTGTAACAACGTAAAACACATTTTTTTCAACAACAAAAAATATATATATATATATATATACACTTGCTTTCTAAAAGGCTTGTAACTAATGTGATTATTTCTTGCAGCTGAAAGTAGTACCACATGTATCACGATCTATGCAGACTGGACGACGATTAAAACAAATATTACGCTGTATCACTCAGCTTGTTAAAATTTATTTTTAATTTTCTTTGGTGTTATGAACGCCATATCAGTCACATCATTATTTCAGCCTCATGTAAGTTGTTCCAATGAATCAAGTTTCGATAGCTATACAGTTAATATATTAATGCGCTTGTGATACACGGAAACTTTGATTTTCGGACGTAATATTAACGAAGGTTAATGGTAGGAGGAAATGCTCCCTGGACCAGCAGACATGCATTGTTAATGAACGAAGAATTTAGTTTTATAAATTTCGCAGTATAGCATGAGGTTTCAAGATTGCTAATTAATTTTAAATTTCATTGGTTTCATATTATTGTAGTTAATTCAGTAGAGTTTAACAATTGTAATCAAATTACTTGCCGGAAAACTCCGTTGTACCCATAACTTTTAACTGGCTTTGAAGTTAGTAACATAATAAAACAGCAGAAAAGTGTTTAACTAAATGTCTGACTGAACTTTAAAAGTTCGTAACTGCTTTGGATTAAGTTTAAAAAAGAAATGATTTGAAAAATATACCAATGAAACTTCTGCAATTAACTAAGATACGATTAGAGCTTGAAAAAGTAACAAATTTTTATGTTATATGTCTTAAAATACATAAATACAGAAATTCTAAGAACTTACATCAAAATGATCTTCACAACAATATAAACAACTAGTTGCAGATATTTTATCTCTTCTCATAGCAGTGCACCACTTTTTTCTTATATTCTCATCTCGCGGGACAAGAAAATACATTTTATTAGGTGCATTTCTTATATTATTTTTGCACATAGGTACAATACAGTACTTATAACACGGTTTCCGACCTCCTTCCATATTGACATTAGTTAAAAAAACATAAAAGTTTTGAGATGAAACACTCCACGCTATGCAGTACGTCGATGTAATGGCAGCGTTTAAATCGACGGAACTTGAGTTCAGTTTTAAAATATTTATTTTGATGTTAAATCTTAATACTGTATTTACATCAATGTTATATTTTTTACGGTTATGTACGAATGTAAATAATTGATTAAAAAAATTTCATGCATATACCCTATTCTCTACCATTAGCTGTGCTATGCTTAAAACACCGAGCGTGGTGGTGTAACGGATAGCGTTCTGGCCTCGCATTCGGGAGGACGGCGGTTCGAATCCCCGTCCGGGCATCCAGATTTGGGTTTTCCATGGTTTCCCCAAATCACTCCAGGTGAATGCCGGGATGCTTCCTTCAAAAGGCCATGGCCGAATTCCTTCCCATTCCTTGCCCCCATCCTTTCCCGTCTCTAAAGACCACGTTGTTAAAAAGGGACGTTAAACTGTTACAAAAAAAAAAAAAAAATATGCTTAAAACGACGCAACGCCCGTATGAGACCCTGAATAGCGTTCCGGATATTTTTGGCTTGGAAAGGTCTGGTAGCATTGTGAATCACTTCTGTGAAGTGATTCACCTTCTCCTGTATATCTCATGGGGTTGTATTAGAACAGAACGGCAGAATAGCTCCCAATCTGCATTACTGACGTTCAATTTGAGTCGGGTGATCTCTCCTCTACCCTTAACGCCCACATGCATCCAAATAGGGAAGTGGTCGCTTCCATGGAGGTCGCGATCCACCTCCCACTGCACGGAGTCCGTAATTGAAGGAGAGCATAACCAAAGGTCAATGGCAGAAGATGAACCGGAAGTAGTGATGTAGTGGGTCATTTGTCCTGTATTCAGGATACAAACATCTTCCTGCTCCAATAACACATATCAACAAGCTGTAGATATTTGACATTAAGTTTATATTTTATAAAGCAGTTTTACGTGCTGATTTCAAATCTGAAAACCGTTCTGCTGTCTCAAGTCAGGTTTCGAAGATATATAAAAAATAAAAATTTATATGGAATACCTTTCGTTGAAAATGATTTCGTAGATTTTAGTTACTCGTAATGCAATTAAATTTGTTTATATGTCTATTTTAATTACAGTTACACTTAACATAATATACTGAAATATTTTTGAGACCACAGTACTATTATTATTTTATTTTTTATTTTCTGGGAAAAAGGATGGCGTTGAGAGGTTGCATAAATTCACCATATTATTTTGCTATACGTGCAGCTATCTGACAGACAAATCCCACCGGAAGTCTTTTACACCATTTCTGAATAGAGCATATGAACTATACTTTGATTCAAAGTTGGATAGTGGTAAGTTGTGGGCACCGTAGTAAATCTTTTCGAAATGTGCGTGCAACTTACGCAGCTGAGCGTGACAAAGCTATCATTCCTCCATTTCATATAAGCTGGGGCTCATGAAGAACCGTGAAGGCATTAGATAACAACTCAGTGCTTTTTGGTACCTGTGCAACAAGTTTCCAGAGTTGAGTTATGCAAAAGAGAAAGACGGTGTGTTCATAGGTCCACAAATAAGAAAGATCGTTGCTGACAGCCACTTCGAAGACTTACTGGGTGATACTGAAAGAGGTACAAGGATGGTGTTCAAATTAGTTGTAGCCATTTTGCTTGGAAATTATAAATCTCCTGACTATGTGAATGTTGTGCACAAGTTCATTAGTGCGTACAGCCTACTGGGTTGCAACATGTCCCTGAAAATTCATCTCTTCGACTGTCGATTTCTTTCACGAGAATCTAGGTTCGGTCAGCGACGAACATGGCGAACAATTTCATCAGGCATCTCAGTGATGAAGTCAAGCTACCAGGGCCAATGGAGTACAGCAATGTCGGCTGATTACTGCTGGACGCTTCTGCGCGAGATGCCAAATGCTCAGCACAAACAGCCAAGAAATTCAAACTGAACTCGCTATAAAATATATATGTTTATTTTATATGTACGCGATTTATACATGCATTATATCTTCAACTAGATTGACCTATACAGTATGTGTTCATTAGTACTATATGAAGTAATAAGTGCTCTTCTGAAACTTCTATCTGTGAGTTTTTCGCCGTGATACTATGTTAAACATTTATAATTGCTTAATGTCTTATAGCTCAAGAACGTTGGGTGATAGACAGGCCCGTAACTACCGCCGGGGCAAGCCCCGGGGCCCTCAAGCCCGAGGGGCCCCAAACTGATGATTAAAAAATTATTGTATTTTAATATCTAATCTAACTTCCTATAAATTCCCAGCACCTAGCTAAACGTTAATAATAATAAAAAAATCTATCAAAGTGCTAGAGTAAATGTTTTTGCATGTCCGCTCATATACTCTACACGTTTCGCATGCAGAAGCAGCTCTAGAGCAAACAGCAGAATGTTAAGTGGAATGTGTCATGTTGCGCCAGGTGCCTGACGAGTGATAAGTGCAGGCTGGGACGTGCAGAGACTTAGTGCTAAAATTTGGAGAATGAAAGAAACTTCTGGCGAAAAGTTCTTGCATTTTTATAGCTTCAACTAGAACTTGAAAAATGTTGAGTCATATTTTATAGAAAGATTTTGATGTTTAATACTGTGTAACTGTGTCCTTATATCTTAGACATTTGCCAAGGAATACTTCCATCATTTGACCGAAATTTTTCTGCTCGACATTACGAGACTTATATATATATAACACAGCAGTGACGAATACAGTGAGACAAGCCGTTCAGTAAATTCAGCATGTTCGCCAATTACAAACGATTTTTCTTTGCAAAGTAATAATTAGTAAAACATTCAATATATTACAATCGAACTACAAAGGTATAACTGATCGATTGTGCTTGTAAGGATAAAGCAAGATAGAATAAGCTCAATACTGAGGTGTTGATTACACAGTGAAGTATATGTATTAGTTACAAATAAATGTAAGTCTTAGCTATTATATGACTAATGTATTTTTTAAACATTTCCTGTACACCTACTCCTACTAACATCAAGGAGTTTTCACCCTAATTTACACAAAATAAATATAGGCGATTGGAATTATAACATTAAATATTTATCTATAGTAGGCCCATGAGAAAACTGCTTTTTTCAACGTGACTGCCAGCATTTCCACACGTTGAATACAATTCGTCAACTGGGTATTTCTCCTCTGAATGGTGTACTTTAGTTTCCCAAGCAGTTCGTCAGAATAAACATCCCAAAGTAACTGAAAAACTTGGTATCGTCGTTCCTCCAACATTTTGTTCTCCTTAGGCTGATTTGATGGATCCAAATAAGAAGATTTTTTTTTTCTTATTTTTTCGACTAGGGAACCGACAAAATAACAATTTTTAAACCTATCCATGACGTAATAATCACCAAGTTCACTAAATTAACTTCTAATTTCACAAAATGAAACTTAAGTTGGCAAAAGCAACTGACGCCCGACCACCTCACTTTCCGCCAGCTCTTTATAGCATCGGAAGTTTTACCGTTGAAATAGCAGCGGCAGTTCTACCACTGAATGTGTAAACACCTCAAATTCTGTAGGCGGTGACGGTTAATTTGGCGCTGCGGCAAAAAATCGCCCAGTGTGTAAACGACCCTAAAATTTTTTTATTAATTTTTTATCCACAAAGAACAATTATACAATTTTAATATGGTATTGACGAGTATTATAAGGCTATATTGTGAATATGATGAAACTTGTGTGTGGGCTTCAAGACTTATGGATATTTACAGTGACTTAAGTTCTATTGGGCAATCTATACGTGATTGAGTATAAACAATAATCAATATAGTATATTAGGAATATAAATACACAAGTGACACAATTATTATATACATTAGTTCCATGTACATGGACATTGTAAAAATTATTAGTAGTAAAGTAATATTTAAGACCTACATATTGTTTAAACCATGTGATGAAAGTTTATTAATTAATTGATTCAGCGTCCGCAAGGGACTGTGAATGTTGTTGTTGTTGTTATTTGGGTTTTAGGGCGCGTCGACGACGGGGTCATTAGCGCCCTAGCAACAACCAGGCGTGACAACGTGGCAAAATTGCCGTCTGTGTGGCCGACTGTAAAGGGGTCGGCCACAGAGACAGCACAATAAAATACTAAACTACTAACTAAAATACCGTCTGCGTGGCCGACTGTAAAAAGATCGGCCAAACAGACGGCTACATAAGATATAAAATTGAAACAAGGCAATAAAATATAAAAATACATACATTAAATGGTTGGCTGTAAAAGGGCCAACCAGTTTAAAATACAAGTTAGCTGGCTGGCTGTAAAAGGGCCAGCCATATAAACAGTGTCCCAAGTAAGAACTATACTTGGATTGGTGGTTGTAAATGGCCACCAATCCAATTAAAAAACCTAGGCCGGTCTGCCCAAAATTTTGGGGACAAGACCGGCCAAGCAACAAAATTTTAAAACCTTAGCCACGTTGCCACGGTCATCGTTTAAAATAAGGGACAGAACGTTGGCTAAGCCAACGTCTGCCCTTAGATCTAAAAACAATACACATTCGGTTAAAATGTGGCGTACCGTCAAAGGTACGCCACAAGCATCACATTCCGGAGGGTCCTCCCGGCGGAGAAGAAAGCTGTGTGTCAGAGGACAGTGCCCTATGCGGAGGCGAGTAAGGAGAACCTCATCCCTCCTCGCCCGCTGGAAGGAGCTGCTCCACGGCTGAACGGTCGGTTTGACCAGCCGGAGCTTATTATGCTCGACCTCCAGCCACTGCCTCTGCCAAACGTCGAAAACCATTATTTTCCCCGCCGAGGCAAGGTCAGACTTTGGGACCGGATCAAAGTCAATTCTGACCTTGTTGCAGGCTAACTTGGCAGCTTCATCAGCTGCCTCGTTCCCCCTGATTCCCACATGACCAGGTACCCAGCAGAATAGGACCTCCTTTCCACAGGACTGGAGGGAAAGGAGGGCGTCCTGGATGTCCTGGACTAGACGGTCTGCTGGGTACATAGTTGCTAACGCCTGAATACAACTGAGGGAATCACAGCATATGAGGTACTTCATATGACGGCGTCCCTTCATATGCTGGAGCGACTTTAGTATGGCATAGCACTCTGCAGTGTACACGCTGCACCTGCTATCCAGCTTGTATTTGTAAGTCGCTCGAGGGAACACTACGGAGCAGCCTACTCTGTTAGCCTGCTTAGACCCATCCGTATATACCGGGGTAAAATCCTGATACTGGTTTAAAATGTCGTTAAAAACTCTGTTAAAAACACAGTCAGAGGTAGACAGCTTGTGGAACCTTGACATTTCTAAAATCGTTCTGGGCCTCTTTAAAAGCCAGGGAGGAGATTTACTCCAACCCTGGTGATAAAAAGTGGGAAAATCGAATCCGTATTGTTCAAAAATAGCCTTTGTACGGTAGCTGAACGGTTTAGTGGCTCTATGCCGGTTGGTATAGAGCCGCTCGTAGTTGGGATGTAGCACTATGTCGTACACGGGACTGCCAGGAGTTGTGGCAACATGTACATAGTGTCGCACCATGAGGAGATGCCGCCGGATGGAAAGCGGCGGCTCGCCAGACTCAGCACAAATGCTGGGTATTGGGCTTGTGCGATAGGCACCCGTGGCGAGTCGAATTCCAGCATGGTGGACACTATCCAACATCCGAAGATAGCTGTCCCGTGCCGAACTGTAAACAATACACCCGTATTCCAACCGCGACCGTACAAAGGCTCGATAAAACTGTAGCAGGCAGGAGCGGTCGGCACCCACGACCTGCCACACAGACATTTTAAAACGTTTAAAGCTTTCAAGGCTCTGGCTTTTACATCTTTAAGATGTGGCAGCCAGCTTAGCCTTGCGTCTAGAATGAGGCCCAGAAACCGAACAGCATCAGTAAAATGTAAAACGGTGTTCCTCAGGGTAAGGTGGGGTTCAGCTAAAAGACTTCTGCTACGAGTAAAAAGTACACACCGGGTTTTCTCGGCAGAGAAACGAAAACCGGTGTGCACTGACCATTCATCCAGTCTGTTCAGCGCGAGCTGCAACTGCCGTTCCGCGCTTCTCAGACTGGACGATGCAATAAAAATTAAAAAGTCGTCCACATATAAGGATAGACCAATGGGACTCCTTATAATGGCTGCAATGCTATTAATAGCGATGGCAAAAAGTGTTACGCTTAAAACTGATCCCTGAGGGACACCATTTTCCTGTATAAAAAGATCCGACACTTCACTACCGACTCGGTACCGGAAGCAACGACCAGATAAAAATGATTTTAAAAAACGGGGTAGGTTACCCCTAAAGCCCCATTCATGTAACTGTTTTAAAATCACATGCCGCCAGGTAGTATCGTAGGCCTTTTCAAGGTCGAAAAAAACACCCACCAGGTGTTGGCTGCGGATGAATGCATCTTGTATGGCCGCTTCCAGCAGGATCAGGTTATCCAAGGTGGAACGGAACTTCCTGAATCCACACTGAAAGCGGCTCAGAAGATTACGGGATTCAAGACACCAGACGAGGCGGCGATTCACCATCCTCTCCAGTGTCTTCCCCACGCAGCTAGTCAAGGCAATACTACGATAACTACCTGGCAACAATTTGTCTTTTCCAGGTTTTAAAATAGGTATGAGCGTTGCTTCTTTCCACGAGTCGGGGAAGTGTCCACCGGTCCAAATATCGTTAAAAATATCCAGAAGGTACTCTTTAGCATCATTATTAAGATGCCTCAGCATCTGGTACTGGATCAGATCAGGCCCTGGAGCAGTGTCTTTTGCGCTGTTCAGTGCAGACTCGAGCTCCCAAAATGTAAATGGCCTGTTGTAGGCTTCTGTATCCGACGAATCGAAACACAGCACACGTCTCTCGGCAGCAACCCTTCGTTGCTGGAACCGAGGATCGAAACTGGCAGATGAAGTGATGGCAGCGAAATTCTCCGCCATCAGCTGCGCTATGCTTCGTTCGTCGGTAATTATACGTCCTTGATCCAGTAATCCAGATACTGGTGGGCGGGAGTACCTTCCAGATATACGGCGGATGGACTCCCATACTTTGGCTGATGGTGTGGAACGATTTATTGTGCTCACAAAGGTCTGCCATGACCTTTTCTTGCTCTCCTTAATAACACGACGCGCCTTAGCTCTGGCTATACGGAACGCTGCCAGGTTGTCGGATGTAGGGTTCAACCTGAAACGCCGCAACGCCCGTCTGCGACCCTGAATGGCGGAACGACATTCATCGTTCCACCAGGGGACCGGCGTCCTTCGCAGCGTTCCGGAGCTTTTCGGCATGGAAACGTCAGCTGCCTGGTGAATCGCCTGTGTAAGGTGATTCACCTTCTCATCAATACTGTCATACTCCTTTAGAGTAAGGGAGCGGCGGTAGAGTTCCCAGTTGGCTTTGCTGACGTTCCATTTGCGTCGGTTATTACCTCTTCCACGGTCTAACTCAACGTGCATCCATATTGGGAAGTGGTCGCTCCCGTGAAGGTCCCGAACCACCTCCCAATGCACGGAGTCCGCGATTGAGGGGGAGCACAACGAAAGGTCAATGGCAGAGGACGATCCGGATGCAGTGGTGAAATGTGTCATTGCACCAGTATTGAGGATACATATTTCTTCTTGCTCTATTAATCTACCAACCATTCGGCCTCTGGGGCAATCGGAGTTTGAGCCCCACAACGCACTATGTGCGTTGAAATCTCCTAAGAGGAGGAATGGCCGTGAAAGCTGCCGCAAGATGTTGTATAGGTCGTCATAACTGACGGGCGTATTTGGTGGTAGATAAATAGAGCATATGGTCAATTTTATAGGACCATGAATCCTCACTGCCACTGCTTGTAAATCAGAGGTGAGAGCTACAGGTTCGGAGTGGACAGTGTTTCGGACAAACACCGCCACTCCACCCTTCGCTCGATCACCCTCGGTATCGTCCTTACGGTACACATCATATCCTCTTAGCACAGGTTGGTGTGATGGTCTGAAATGTGTCTCTTGCAGACAGAGACACAAAGGATCAGACCGTGCTAAGAGGTGTAACTCCTCTTTGTGAGCTGTAAATCCATTGATGTTCCACTGAAGTATGGGAGCCATCCTTACCTATTTAACCTCACCCGCCCCGGTTCGGGTGGGTCTTCGGTCATTTCCTGCTGAGGAACGGGACCAGACACGTCCACCAGCATTTCCGTTTCTTCCTGCCCGGAAGCGGAGACAGACATCTCCGACCCAGAGGACTCCTCAAATTCCTCGTCGTTCATTGTTCTTCTTCTTCTTCTTCTTCCCCTTACCCTCCCTACTGATGAACAGTCTGGGAGGAGACGAAGAAGGGGACTTGACAAACTGGGTCGGATCAGTCTGTCTAAACTTGGGACCTCTGATTTTCTGGTCACCTCTATTTCCACCGCTAGCTAATGGTATCGCTACCATTTCAATAGCACGCGGTGGAATAGGAGGTGCCGTCAACTTGATTGCTGGTGGAGTCTTTGATACTGCTGCTGGAATGGTCGAGGTTGCAGATGTGTTGCTAGCGACATCCGCGGTCTTAGGTGTTATGACCTTGCTGGACTTTGCGCCACACTTGCATTGACATGAGCACACTGTGCTTGTGCCCATGTCTGCAAAGGATGTCTGCGTAGCAACACTTTCTTTCCTGACGGGAGTCGAGACCGTCTTGGCAAAGCTTGTTCCAAATATTGGAGCGGCGAGCGCTTTCGCCTTCTTCTTTGCCTCTATATAAGGTATCCGCTCTTTGGTCTTCAACTCCTGTATCTTGCGCTCTTCAAGATACACTTGACACTCCCTGCTCCAGGCCGGGTGCGACCCGGAGCAGTTGACACACACCTGTGGGAGCGTGCAATTGGCACCAGGCTCATGTGCCCCCTTGCCGCATCTACCACAGGTGGGGTTGCCCTTGCATGACGCCGTCGTATGTCCGAACCTCTGGCACTGGAAGCAGCGCATTGGGTCCGGAACATACGGACGGACGTTCAAGTTAATGTAGCCAGCTTTAATACACTTGGGCAACACTGGAGTGTCAAACGTCAGGACGAAGGTGGCAGTCTTTTCAAGACTGCCATTTACCCTCCGTGTAATCTGACGCACCTCGACCACTTGCTGATCCTCCCACTCCTTAACGAGTTCCTCGGTTCCTAAATCCATGATGTCACGGCAGGTGACGACGCCTTTTGAAGAATTCAGGGATTTGTGGAGTTCGCATTTAACAGCGAACTCCCCGAGCTTCTCACAGTTAAGGAGCTGGGATGCCTGCCTACTGGTGGATGTTTCCAGCAGCAGCGTCCCGTTCCTCAGCTTTTTAACTGATCTCAAGGTTCCAACCAGTCCTTCCAACCCTTTATTAATATAAAAAGGGGACACCTTTTCAAATGTCCCCTCTACCCTTTCCATTACAACGAAAGCGTTCGGTATCGAACAGACTTTCCCGTGACTATGTCTTTCTGAAGCGGGAGGGCTATCAACCCTGGCCCGCTTCTTAGTACTGGGTGTATTGGGTTTAGCCTGCGGCACACCCGTACCGCAGGGTTTGGTGGTTTTTGTGGAAGACTTAATTTTGGTCCCACGAGTAAAACCAGTTTAAAAAGAAGCGCTAATACAACAGGGGTGCGCAGGTGCCCCTGAGGTTGTACGTTAGCAAGTGATCTGCCTCTCACCCATGCACCTCCTCGGCACGTATCCGACCTTGAGGTTAAGGGGTTTTTTATAGAGGTTTGTACCGTCCTCGCGATCCGGGCGATGAAGCCAAGATCCCCGTTCTCCTAGGCACACAACGTTCCACCGCCACGCCCTACGGTGGTCGTTGAAGCATGGTAGGAGTTTACGGTGTGGGAAACTTGCGGCGCTCACAAGTTTCCAGCTCGGGCACCGCGGGTTCGCCAGACCCCGTACCTGGCACTTGCGTACCAGGCCCCTGCGGGGGGGGGCTGTGAAATAGCTCAGTTAAGTGAAGTTATAAAGTATGTGAAACTTTTTTATCCCTTAGAGAGGTAAAAGTTCAGTCTGTTCCAAGATCTTGCAGAAGAAATAAGTTACTTCATTGGAAGAGAAAAACTTGGATTTGACCAAATGTCATAGGACAAAACTACGACGAGGCTGCAGTCATGAGTGGGGCATATAGTGGAGAGCAGCAGTGTATTAAAGAAAAAGCCCCACACCCATACTTTCGTGCACAGCGCTGCACATAACCTGTGGAAGGAAACCGAGTGGTCAGCCAGTTTTCTGAAACCATTCAAAGTGTGTATTGCTTTTTTGGTCATAGTATTTTAGCGCTGGCAAGACTTGAAGTCAGTGTACGACACCGAGGCTCAGACTGATTCACTGAATTCGAAAGTAACACTGAATACTCTTAATCTAACTCGCTGGGCTGGTAGGAGGCAGTGTATGCACTGAAACACAGGTTTTATGACGTGTTGAAAAGCCTTACACGCATAACTTTGACTTACAGGAAAAGCAAGGAAAGAAATGAAGCACACCAGATAAAGAACAAACTTGAAAGTTTTGATTTTGTATTGCATTTGGTTGTGCCTTATGCAATATGAAGTTTTAGAGTCTCTCAATCTCGTATCAAAATCCTTATAATCTGAAACCATGGACCTGTTGTATGCATATGAGTTATTTGGTAATTTATTTTTAAGGATACCGAAATACGTGGGAAGTTTGAAGAACTTGTTTCTGAAGCATCAGATGTTTGTATTCGATGAAGAATAAACAAAGAATTTCGCCAGAACAGACTAAGGAAAGTGAAAAAAAACAACACTTTGATTGAGTTGAGTGAAGACGAGAGATTAATAGACCCAAAATCTTGTTTCCGTTGTTGTTGTTTTAGGGCGCGTCGACATCGAGGTCTTAGCGCCTTGTTTCCGTGTCACTGTGTTCTATTTAATGGTAGGCACACTTCGTACTCAACTTGATCTCCGTTTTGAAGGGATGAAAGTTGTTCTTGACACTTATTAATTGGTACAACCTGATTTTTAGCCAATGCATGTGAAAGTGACATTCACAAAATGCAGTTGATTTCGTTAATAAGTTTCAAAATTATATGAGTCCAGCCTTTCTTTCACAATTATGTTCAGTGAAAAATTCGTTTCAAAACAAACTGGAAAAAATGACCACAGTTCGCTTTCATCAAGGCTACCCAGATGTTTGCACTGTTCTTGTGACAGTATCAAAGGATGAACGGTCCTTTTCTAAACTTAAATTGATCAAAAATTACTTGAGAAGTACAATGGCTCAAGAAAGACTCAGAAGCTAAGCTTTTATTTCAGTTGAGA
The DNA here is from genome assembly GCA_031002005.1 of Vandiemenella viatica. NCBI lineage: Eukaryota > Metazoa > Arthropoda > Insecta > Orthoptera > Morabidae > Vandiemenella > Vandiemenella viatica. The sequence continues at coordinate 71,387,989 of JARYHS010008074.1, forward strand.
ATGATCGAGCTCAACAAATCAACTTTGCCAAAGTAACTGATGAATTCGCTTCTTTGAAAGTTACGAAACAAATGATTACGAAATAATCAAATGTAGCTAATCTTTAATCTTTTCAATGTACACTACTTTCCATGCATCAGTTACTGATTCCTTGCCTTTTAAGCAAAGTATGCATTGCGACTAACTTAATTTACATCTATTATAACTACCTATCTTTAATCTATACTAAAAATTTATGAAGAAAAGTCATATTTTAAATTATCAATTACAAGTGTTCCGCTAGTTTAATATTATTATGTTAAATTTTTTATGTTAACAACAGTGTAGCAAATATTTTACCATGTATTTTTTATGTGTGAGTTTATAAATTTTTAATAAACATACACTCTTTTTTAGAAATTTCACCTTTGTGAGAATTTTGCTTTTGTATTATACGCCTTATTCTTTTTACAACCATACGTACTTTAATTTGCAAAACTTGTAACATAAAAATAATCCATTTAATAATTTGTTAATTGTATATCTAAAGCAGTGGTTGTTAAATGGTGGTCCGCGGAACACTGGGGTTCCGTGGAAGGGCCACAAGGGTTCCATGTTCCATCCGAGAATTAAATAAAATGTTCGTTGAAAAGAGTTATAATCGTTCCGTGAGAAGGGTATCATGGTTCTGCTTCCGTTTGTGATGACTTACCGATGCGAGACTGGTTTTTCAGCTTACTCTTATAAAAATGAGGATCCGCCAAGAAATGTTAGATCAATTAGGGTTCCGTGGCCAGAAGGAAATTGGGGACCGCTGATCTAGATACATACTTGAACATTTGGCTTTTGTCGCCAGTTTTGTTACCATTGCATGGACCAATAGATAAAAACAATTTTTGTCGAATTGGAATAAAGCCCCATGCATACAAAAAGAAAGAAATGTTGAGGGGCCTCACTATGAAGTTTTGCCCCGGGGCCTACAAGTTTTAGTTACGGCCCTGGTGATAGAGACAAACGGATTGCATATTCTGAATCAGCATGTCTTAATTGTCTTAGAACACAAGTTGTATACCCAGATTTCCACCGATTTTTGTTTGTTTTGTTTATCAGTGTAATCTACTGACTAATCGGCCTCTGGGGCAATCGGTGTTCGTACCCCAAAATGCACTATGTGCGTTGAAGTCTCCTACGAGGAGGAATGGCCGTGTGAGCTGTCGCAATAAGTCGAAAAGGTCGTCATAACCGACGGGCATATTTGGTGGTAGATAAATGGAGCATAAGGTCAATTTAATGGGGACAATGTATCCTTACTGCTACTGCTTGTAGATGAGGAGAGGTGAGAGCGATAGGTTCTTAGTAGACAGTGATTCGAACAAACACAGCCCCCCCCCCCCTCCTCGCTCGATCATGCTGTATATGTCATAACCTCCTAGCACAGCATCGTGTTTTAGCATTAAATGTGTCTCCTGTTTCGGACAAACACACCCATTCCACCCTCGGTTTCGTCCTTTCTATAGATGTCATAACACCTTAGCAATGAATGGTGTGGTGGTCTAAACCAGTGGTTCCCAACGTAGTCCGTACCGCCCCCCGGTGGGCGTTAGGGAGCCCGAAGGGGGCGTTTGTGAACAAAGGCAAATTTGGGGGGCATTGACGCCCAGCCAGCGCCCCCCTAGCCAATACTGGCAAGGACGGGCCGATAAGATTAATTAATAACAAAAACACTGAACAAATGTTTCAGCAAGTAATTCCAAATTTCCTTTAAGCAGGGTCAGTGGGGATTAAAAGTTGCTGTCAGTAAGTTATATCTTTGATTCTAGCACCTGCTTCAGTAGTTCATGAATGAGTTGCAGCAAGAGCTGTGCACCAAAAGTTGGTATTAGTACACACAATACTGACAATAGCTTTGCTTCTAACACCTGCTTCAATAGTTCGTGAATGAGTCGCAGCAAGCGCTGTGCACCACAGGGATCACCATCGTTAGTATGTTCCGGCTCGATCAACAATGCGTAAACGTTTACACTGGTCAGTGTTCGATTGTTCGGTAGTGCCTTCAGACAGAGCGTCTGTGAACCTGTGCGGTGTCTATGGATTATGTGGACCAACTTACTGAAGATTATTTATTTTGGAATATCAATCTGCCACAGAGGTTATAATTATTATTTATTACTATTATTTGCTTATTATTCCATTTACTGATCGATATTACGTGAGGAATGTGATGTGAAATTTCAATTAAGTTTTAATCTTTTATTTAATTTTTGTATAATGTGGTAACTAACTGCACTCGATTCTGTACTGATCACTGCTACTAATCCTATTATTATTATCAACATCGTTTATCACAAATTGTAAGGAGGATTTAAGAATCATATCATTTTTTACATTTTGAGATTTTTACAAAGGGTAAGAGTACCTATGGTTTACGGTGTACCTATGGTTGACATGAAGTTGTATGAAATTCAAATTTAAGAAAATACTGTGATCCAGAAAACTAGCAACACTGTCAGGTTAACTGAACGGGTCCACGGGTTCGGTGATAGTCTCTTCTGTCGATGGTGAATAGTTTCTGAAGTGCATGTGGTTACCATATTCGGAAGCGCGTATCTTGTTAGCGAAATAGCAGCTTTGGGAAGTACTTTAACTCTCAGTTAATGTAAGTTTGTTTTACTTTGTACTTAACGTGAATGTTATCAAAACGAAATAAAAAAGTGTATGCTTTCGTAGTTTAAATGGGAACAATATTTCTATTATGGTTGCCTCACTGTCTAAGGTAGGTGTTCCTTAAATCGGGAGGGATGTCAAATTTACGTTCATCAATAATAAATTGGCTTTAATTGAAAACTGAACAAACCATCACGCCGTTTACAACATATACTACGGGGGGCGCTAAGGCAACCAAAATCAATATGTGGCGTCTGTTTCCGGTACAAACGATGTCATATTTGGGAGCCTACAGCTCTTATATCGTATCGTGGGCAGATATTGAAATCCCTCACTTTCCAAGTACTCTGTGTAATGCCAGCATATATTAAAACAGGATATTGTTAGGCCGTTTTCACACCGGCGCGGCGCCGGCACCGTATACAATGTAATCAAGTGAGAGCTTTCACACTTTGTCTGGTCCGGCAGATCGCCGGCCCTTTGATTTAATTGTTTCTTATGCACACTTCTCCACACTGGTGCCGGTGGCGGAGAGGATCTAATCTCAGTCCCGACAATTTTCTTTAGTTTTGTAATAATTACTCGCATGATACTATAATACTAATTGAATTAGTTGATATTAAACTTTATTTGTGGGATAAAACGGCCGACTATTTCAAAGTTAGAACAGAATGCGTGCAAAGAGATTTACATATTTTTGAAAGAAGATTATGAAGTGAAAGAAAGGAACAACTGAAAATTGATCAGTTATATATTTATTATTAGTTACAACAACACAGAATAGGTTACACAATTTATTTTGTTAATTTTCCAGGGCAACGTTCCCTCGATACTGACAAAGTATCTTTGTGTTAATACCACAAATAATATAACAACCAGATTTACATTTTAAGTAAAGTGTAAGTTAATTATAATGTTTGTTAGTACTAATGTAAATATGTAATTTATCATTTTTCAGTTGGTTTCTTTTTATTTTCATTTCGAAATATTCTTTCAGAAATGTATACATCTCTTTCCACGCCTACGTTTTACTTTACTTGTGCTTATTCCCAATCTGAAGGTCTCATGTAAGTCAGTAAAGTTTGCTCCTTTAACGAGATCCTTAAAAATCAGAAAAAAAACACAATAAATTGAAAGTTTTTTGTGTCCTATTTATAGATTTCAATCGCAGTCACTATTGTGTAATATTTAAAAAAAAATCAGTTGATTTCGTAATTGGTCAAAATTATTCAATGAAATAAAAATATAGCAGAATATTTGTGTACCTAATCTATTTCACTATTTTTCTGGTCCTCTTTTTTGTATTTGAGTCAACACGGGATGTATCCAGAACTGTATGTTAATTAAATATTTACTATATTTCGTTCTACGATATAATAATCTATTAAAGTAACGTTTGTTGAATGATGAATGGTTATTTCTTTCGCGAAAGCAAAATTTATTGAACTCGGTGCGAAAAGGCCGGCGCCGGCTCCGGTTTTGCTGGTGTGTGTGTGAAAACGCCCTTAGGCTATCTGACATTTTTCTTTTTTAAATTAAGTTTATTTTTTAAATTTTTTATTTTCTATGCAGGGAATTGTATAGAGAGCTTCTCTGACCATAAAGTACCCCCAAATGCTCACAACTCGTAGTGCCTGTGTTGACTTGCATGGAACCGCATTTGGTTCTGCAGTTTCTTTAACTTGGTCCAGGCATCTGCTGTGTACTTTATCTTGATGTCAGTTGGTCAACTATTGTTCTCTGGCCCTCACGGTAATTTAGGGTTATGGAAAGAGTGTCAAGTATAGGTGCAAAGTGTGTCGACTTAGGAGCTTGTTGAATTGAATATATGGAGTAGGGAAGAAAGAGATTCGTAATGTTTTTTTAAAAAAAAGCTCAAAGAAGAATATTCAAGACGTATTCAAGCTGGTATGTTTTCAGCGGCATCCAAACAAGACGAAGATGGCCTTCGTGCCTTTTAAAACATTTTTTGCTTATTGCTAAATCGGAAAAACCGCACAAGATTGGGGAAGATTTGATACGGCCACCTGTGAGTGAGGTTCTGCATACTGTACTGCACAAGCCGCCGTCTGATATTATTAAGAGAATTCCACTTAGCAATAAAACAGTACAGAATCGACGAAATGTCCGAGGATGTGGAGAGTTCTCTGATCTTTTGAAGACTGCCGAATTTTATTTACAGCTTGATGAATCTACTTTACCAAACAGTGATTCATTACTTCTTGCGTAAGTTCGCTTCATTACATGTGAAAAAATTTGTCAAGAATTACTATTCGCAAAAGAATTAGAATCTGATATTAAAGGAAAATCTATATTTCAAGTTTTGGAGTTGTTGTTGTTGTTGTTGTTATTGGGGTTTTAGGGCGCGTCGACGACGGGGTCATTAGCGCCCTAACAACAACCAGGCGTGACAACGTGGCAAAATTGCCGTCTGTGTGGCCGACTGTAAAGGGGTCGGCCACAGAGACAGCACAATACAATACAAGCATACTAATTAAAATACCGTCTGCGTGGCCGACTGTAAAGAGATCGGCCACGCAGAAAGCAACGTAGAACATAAAACTGAAAATAGGCAATAAAAAATAAAAATACATATATTAACTGGTTGGCTGTAAAAGAGCCAACCAGTTTAAAAAACGCGTAAGCTGGCTGGCTGTAAAGAGTCCAGCCATATAAGCAGTGTCACATGTAAAAACTGTACTTGGATTAGTGGTTGTAAAAGGCCACTAATCCAATCTAAAACCTAGGCCGATCTGCCCAAAAATTTTGGGACAAGACCAGCCAAGCTGCAAAACTTTAAAACCTTAGCCACGTTGTCACGGTCATCGCTTAAAATAAGGGACAGATCGTTGCCTAAGCCAACGTCTGCCCTTAAATCTAAAAACAATTCACATTCGGTTAAAATGTGGCGTACCGTCAAAGGTACACCACAAGCATCACATTCCGGAGGGTCCTCTCGGCGGAGAAGGAAACTATGAGTAAGAGGACAGTGCCCTATACGGAGGCGAGTTAGGAGAACCTCATCCCTCCTCGCCCGCTGGAAGGAGCTGCTCCACGGCTGAACGGTCGGTTTGACCAGCCGGAGCTTATTATGCTCGACTTCCAGCCACTGCCTCTGCCAAATATCAAATATAAATCTCTTCACCGCCGAGGCAAGGTCTGACTTTGGGACCGGTGCAAAGTCGATTCGGACCTTGTCACAGGCTAACTTGGCAGCTTCATCTGCTGCCTCGTTCCCCCTGATTCCCACATGGCCCGGTACCCAGCAGAATAATACCTCCTTTCCGCGAGATTGGAGGGAAAGGAGGGCGTCCTGGATGTCCTGGACTAGACGGTCTGCTGGGTACATATTACCTATGGCCTGAATACAGCTCAGGGAATCACAGCATATGATGAAACACTTATCGCGATTTACTTTCATATGCTGGAGCGACTTTAGCACGGCGTAGCACTCGGCAGTAAAAACGCTGCACCTGCCATCAAGTTTGTATGTGTAAGTCGCTCGAGGGAACACGACGGAGCAGCCAACTCCGTCAGCCTGCTTAGACCCATCCGTAACACCGGAGTAAAATCGTGAAACTGATTCAAAACATCACTAAAAAGACTGATAAATACCCTGTCAGCGGTAAACAGCTTACGGTACCGTGACAGGTCTAAAATCATTCTGGGCCTCTTTAAAAGCCAGGGAGGAGATTTGCTCCAACCCTGGTGATAAAAAGATGGAAGCTCTAAACCATATTGTTCTAAAATAGCCCTTGTACGGTAGCTGAACGGTTTAGTGGCTCTATGCCGGTTGGCATAGAGCCGCTCGTGGTTGGGGTGTAGAACTATGTCGCACACGGGACTGCCAGGTGTTATGGCAACATGAAGGTAGTGTCGCACCATGAGGAGTTGCCGGCGGATGGTGAGCGGCGGCTCGCCCGAGTCAGCACAAATGCTGACAATAGGGCTGGTGCGATATGCACCCGTGGCAAGCCGAATTCCAGCATGGTGGACACTATCTAGTATACGGAGATAACTGTCCCTTGCCGAACCATATACGATACAACCGTATTCCAGCCGCGACCGTACAAAGGCTCTGTAAAATTGTAGCAGGCAGGAGCGGTCAGCGCCCCATGACCTGCCACACAGACATTTTAAAACATTTAGAGCTTTTGAGGCTCTGGCTTTCACATCTTTGAGATGTGGTAGCCAGGTTAATCTGTTGTCTAAAATTAGGCCCAGAAACCGAACTGTTTCAGTAAAACGTAAAACGGTATTCCTCAAGGTAAGATGGGGCTCTGATAAAAGGCTTCTGCTACGAGTAAAAAGTACACACCGGGTTTTCTCGGCAGAGAAACGGAAACCGGTGTGCACTGACCATTCATCCAGCCTGTTCAGCGTGAGTTGCAACTGCCGCTCAGCGCTTCGCAGGCTGGATGATGCAATAAAAATTAAAAAATCATCCACATATATGGAGTATCCTATTGGACTCCTTACAATGGATGCTATGCTATTAATAGCAATTGCAAAAAGGGTCACACTTAAAACAGATCCCTGAGGAACACCGTTTTCCTGAATAAAAAGATCAGACACTTCACTACCGACTCGGTACCGGAAGCAACGATTAGATAAAAATGATATTAAAAAACGGGGAAGGTTACCCCTAAAACCCCATTCGTGTAACTGTTTTAAAATAACATGCCGCCAGGTAGTATCATAAGCCTTTTCAAGGTCGAAAAAGACACCCACAAGGTGTTGGCTGCGGATGAACGCATCCTGTATTGCCGCCTCCAGCAGGATCAGGTTGTCCAAGGTGGAACGGAACTTCCTGAATCCACACTGAAAGCGGCTCAGCAGATTTCGGGATTCTAGACACCAGACGAGGCGGCGATTGACCATCCTCTCCAGTGTCTTCCCCACGCAGCTAGTCAAGGCAATGCTACGATAACTACCTGGCAACAATTTGTCTTTCCCAGGTTTTAAAATGGGAATTAATGTTGCTTCTTTCCACGAGTCGGGGAAGTGTCCTCCGGTCCATATATTGTTAAAAATATCCAGAAGGTACTCCTTAGCATCTTTATTAAGATGCCTCAGCATCTGGTACTGGATCAGATCAGGCCCTGGAGCAGTGTCGTTTGCGCTGTTTAGTGCAGACTCCAGCTCCCAAGATGTAAATGGGCAGTTGTAGGCCTCTGTATTCGACGAATCGAAGCACAGCGGACGCCTCTCGGCAGCGACTCTTCGTCGCTGAAACCGAGGGTCAGAGTTAGCAGACGATGTGATGGCGGCGAAATTCTCCGCCATCACCTGCGCTATGCTTCGTTCGTCAGTAATTATACGTCCCTGATCCAGTAACCCAGATACTGGTGGGCGGGAGCACCTTCCAGATATACGGCGAATGGACTCCCATACTTTCGATGAAGGTGTGGAACGATTTATAGTGCTCACAAAGTTCTGCCAAGACCTTTTCTTGCTTTCCTTTCAAGTTTTGGAAAACTATTTTGAAGAAAAAGGTATTCCTCTGAATAATATGCAGAAGTTGGCAACAAGCCAATTAAATTGAAGCGCTATGGATTACACAACGTTGATCACAACAACAAAAGACGTCGGTGCTGTTTTTTTTCATACAGGGGGCGGTGAGTAACTTTTTTTTTTCGAAAAGGGGGCGGTAGGTCAAAAAAAAGGTTGGGAACCTATGGTCTAAACCATTATGATTCTTGTAGGCAGAGACACAAGGGCTTAGATCGTGCTAAGAGTTGGACATTGTGTTTGTGAGGCTGGAAACCGTTAATGTTTCTCTGAAGTATGGGAGCCATCCTACCTATTTAACTTTACCCGCCCCGGTTAGGGTGGGTCCTCTGATAGTGACTGCTGAGGAACGGGACCAGGTTCGTCCACCAGCATTCCTTCATCTTCAGGGTCCGGTGACGTTTCTAGTGGTCAACAGGCCTCGGAATCTTCCGGACGTTTCTTTCGCTGAGGCCTTCGCCTCCTCCTTTCCCTGCCAGTTGGGGGACTGAGGAGAGAAGCAGAAGGGGACTTCACGAACACAGTTGGGTCCGTGTGCTTAAATTTCGGACCCAGAACTTTCTGCACTGTTTGCCATCCGCTACTAGTTCTGTTCTAGATGCTGCAGCTGCTTCTGCTGTAGCAGAGGGAACTATTGTAGCGGATGGTTGCTCTTCTGCTGGTGGAACTGCAGAACCTGCTGCCTTAGTGGTCAACGATGTAGACGTACTGCTACCGACGTCTGTGGTACTTGATGTTATGACCTAGAGGGGTGTGGCACCACATTTGCACTGACAAGAGCACATTGGACTTGTGCCATGTGCGCAACGAACATCTGCGTAGCAACACTTTCTTTCTTGACGGGAGCTGACAACGTCTTCGCGAAATTGGTTCCGAATACGGGTGGTGCAAGAGCCTTACAGCGCTTTTTTGCTTCACCATATGATAATCGCTCTTTCGTTTTCAGCTCCTGTATCTTATTTTCTTCTAGATACACTCGACACTCCCTGCTCCAGGCTGGGTATGACCCAGAGCAGATTACACTCACCTGTGGGTGGATGTTTCCAAAAGCAGGGTCCCAATCCTCAGCAGCTGGACTGATTTAAGACTCCCGGCAAGACCTCCTAATACTTTCTGTAAGTAGAAGGCGGACACCTTCTCGAAGGACCCCTCCTTCCCTGCCATAATAACGAAGGCAACATCAATAAGATAATCCTTCCTATTACTTGAATCCAACATCTCAAGTGGAGGGTATTCCACCCTCGCTCGCTTACCACTTTTTTGGGCGTTAGAGTTTGAATACCTTGCAGCGTGCCCAAGCCTCATTTGTAATTAGAAGGTTTTGGTCCCACGAGTTCAGAGGAACTATATGTCGAGTGACGTGGAGCCCCCGCATCACGCCACCAAGCCCAATACAACAGGGGTGCGGCAGGTGCCCCTGAGGTTGTACGCTAGAGGGTGGTTTGCCTCACCACCCATCGACCTCCTCGGCACATTACTCACCTTGAGGTTGAGGTTTGTTTTTAAAGAGGTTTGTACCGCCCTCGCGATCCGGACGATGAAGCCACGATCCCCAATCTCATTGTCACAAAACGTTCCAAAGCCACGCCCTACAGTGGTCATTAAAGCATGGGAAGAGTTTACGGTGTGGAAAACTTGTGGCGCTCACAAACTTCCAGCTCGGGTACAGTGGGCTTGCCAGACCAGTACCTGGCACTTATGTACCAGTAGAGATGTGCATTATTTGAAATACAAGTTTTTCAAATGCAAATACGAAATACCTATTTTCGTTTTGTATTTTAAATACTGAGATATAAAAAGCATTTTGTATTGTATTTCAGTCAGTGTCTTGTCCTTCTATGTAAGAGTTAACCTGATGAAGGCAACGATGGCAGTTGCCGAAACGTTATTAAAAGAAAAAGAACTAAATAAATCAATTAACCGGCAGAAAACCCGAGAGTTATTTACTTCAAAGGATTGCATATTTGCATCTGTCTCTTTTCTGTTTTTTAAACTCAAATGGGTGCCGAAAGCAAACAGAGAATACATAAAAGAATTATTTGCTGCTGAAATATAAAACAAGAAGGTGTTAAAAGTAAACTCAATCCAAGTGGGAAAAAGGGAGAAGAATGAATCTATACTATTATATATCTGTAAGCAAGCTGCGTATTTGTCTCTTTACTGAAACGGGTATTGCGCAATAAGTACCGCAGCAATTTGGATGTGATTTTCACGTTTTTAGAGCTAATGGTGCTAGTCAAAATCTAAGAAAATAACTAATGATTTATATGTACCATGGGTAGGAGCAAGCAATTAAAAACTATTTTAATTTTGTTACTCAGTTTTCTGGACCACATTGCTTAAAATAAACGGAATATGCGAATTAAACGTAATAAGCATTGACTTGCATAGCATCAGTTAAGTTACCGTGCAAAATGCGTTATATTACTAATATCGCAGACATATATTATCTCTGGTAGACAGTTTGCCTCTGGTACAATATGTTATCGCTGAACATTAATAAGCCAATAATTCTTCATTATATATCATTATGGATAAGAAAATCAATTTTTTTTCTCGAAAAAAGATGTCTGAAAAACAGTTACCATAAATATCAACAGGTAACAATACATTTTTTCCTACAATGACTTGTGCGGAAGTTTCCATATTTCTGTGTAGTCGATTAATATATAGTTTGTGGCTATAAAGTGCAAATATTCCTCAATAATATCGCCCAAGGAACATGTGTACAAATTTTAGCTGCTGTTCAAGCCACGACCAGTGAAATAAACTGTTATTTCTATTAAATAAGTTTCATAACCCTGATTTTGAAATGTTTATTGTCATACGAGTTTTAGGTTAGTGACGACAGCAACATGGAACCAATGAAACTAAAAATGAATTAGGCATCTTAGAAACTTATGTCACACCGTGTAAATAACAATAAAACTAAATCCATTATGCCTTATGCTCGAACAAATCGAGTCAATTTTCATTCTGGTCCAGGCTGCATTTCAACCTTACCACTAAAAAGCAGAATAACTGATCGAATCAACAAATCGCCAAAATAAAATCAATATCCAAACAGCAAAAAAACTAAACAATAATAACAATAATAATTCAGATGCTGTTATTATCAATCAAGAAAATTCTTATACTGCAACACACTTCTAAGGGGACTAAGTCGTGGGTGACAGCTGTATCTATATTAATTAGCGGTTATCATGCAATCCTTCGTATCCGAATATAAAATAAGATTTCTTTTTAGTTAAGTTAAATATTATGGAATTAATATTTTTCGTTACGTCAACAGATAAATCCTTACCAAAGTTTATGCTTAACTATGTAATCCCACACACATTTAACATAAAATCCCAGCAAATGTTTACACACAGTGATGATAATTACAGCTGTGTTAACTGTTATATATCGATATAAATTCGCGGCACCAGGGTTACCATGAAATATTTCATATCAGTTTTAAAAAATTTGTTTTTTTTTAGTTAAGTTAAATATTACAAAAATAATATTTTTCGTTATGACCACAGAAACAACCTTTCTAAAGTGTATGCTTTTCTATATAATCTCAGCCAAAGTTTACGCATAGTTATGATAAAAGCAGATGTGACAACGTTTTGATTGTTAGATGTGATTGAAGACTTGAATGACATCAATAAGTATATCCTGGAAATGATCAACACCATGTCGATAAGCTGGATTGGGAGTTATTGAAGGAAAGGGGGAGGGTGAAGAGGATACTGGTAATGTACAGATCATGGGGTGATGGGGCTTGCTGGGATATTCGTCAAAGAATTAGGAAAGGGTGTCAGGAATTGGAACAAATTACCAAGTGAAGTGATGAATAATTTACCACAAACACTTGAACAATTTAAAATTAAAATTTATAAATCGGAAAAGTAAATGGGGAAGAATTTAACACTTCAATTATAAAAGAAACTTTAAAAAATAATGTAAAAATAGATAATCAGATGACTAGGGGAATTGACATCGGAGCATTAACTCCATTGCAATTAAAATTAATAATAATAATGACTTACGTAGCTATTAACACGGTGGAAGATCAAAAACACGAGACTAATTATCCAGCTGAATTTTTACATTCCCTCGGCGCATCTGCTTATCCCGCGCATAAACTGAATTTATAAGTTGGTACTCCGTTCATGCTCATCAGCAACATATCACCACCACAGCTGTGCAATGGAACTAGACTTCTGTTGAAATCCTTGCACATTGAGGCCGTTATCCTAACAGGATGTGGACGAGGAGAGGAAGTATTCATTCAACAAATATCATTGGTACCGTCAAACTTTCCATTCTAATTTAAGCTCCTGCCATTCCCGGTAACCCTATGTTTTGCCATAACAATCAACATGTCTCAGTGCCAGACACTGGGAACCGTAGGCATTGATCTTCGGACACCATGTTTCTCCCACGGCCAGCTATGCGTTGCTGCTGGCTCTAGAGTGATAGGTCATGTCTATACGTATGTGCACCAAACAATCAAACTAGAATTGTGGTATACACAGAGGCGTTGTAGTTAGCGACCTACCAAGTAAGGTAAAGGTAGCATCTTATTTCTCTTAAACATTGCTTCACTTACTTATATCGCAAAAATAAAATTCTTTCTAAACAATAACTTCTTATACTTCGAACAATAATTACAACCACGAATTAGTACTGATAATTTGTCAGGTAGCTTTTCTTCTATTTAATCAATTACATCAGATAAAAATATGAATGAAACAAACTCTTGAATATCAGTATGAAAACCGAACCTAATGTAATAACTAATACAAACGAAACTTTTCAGTAGACATTTACAACTCATGCCGCTCCACCTTAATAACTGGTACTACAATAAAATCGATAAAGAATTTTTACACATACTAAAGCACTCGCGTGTGAAGCAGCGGGAAAACGCTAGTCTTATTATATGTTTGTTGATGACTCAGATTCATCTGTAGGCAGAAACAGTGCAAACACTGGCATAGACCTAGAAATGCTGCATTATTTAAATTAAAGGATAATGACACTAGTTTAGATTCCTTAAATAAATATCCAACAGAAAAAAAAATAGTTCCTAAACTACAATACTTGTTTGCCAGGTTCTGCTCCTGTAGAGCGTCTCCTTTCGTTTGGTGGGATGATAGCCTCATAGATGGAACATGGAAGATGAGTTGTTTGAACAAATAGTTGTATTAAAATCCATGAAATAAATAACATACAGAATAAATGAACTCTAAAAGTATTTTATTTTAATAAAAGTATTTTGAAAATACCTATTTTGCATTTTGTAGTTAATTACCTACATCTTAAACTATTTATTACTTGAAATAGAAAAACAAGAAGGTATTTGTATTTTGTAATTAAATGCTTTTAAAAAACTATTTTGTACATCTCTGCGTACCAGGCCCCTGTGGGGTTTCCGGAGCCGAAGACCCACTCGTTTACCCTTGGTTAGTGCACTATACAAAGCTTTACTGGTACGCCTCGCCTGGGTCCGTCAACACCAACATTGGACTGTTGATGATTGGAAACATGTTGCCTGGTCTGACACGTCTCCTTTCCAATTGTATCGAGCGGATGGATGTGTACGGGTATGGAGACAGACTACCTCCTGAATTCATGGACCTTCCGTGTCAGCAGGGGACTGTTCAAGCTGGTGGAGGCTCTGTAATGGTGTGGGCGTGTTCAGCTGGAGTGACAAGAGACTCCTGATACGTCTACATACGACTCTAAACAGGTGACATGTACGTAGGCATCCTGGCTGATCAGCTGCATCCATTCATGTCCATTGTGAATTCCGACGGACTTGAGCAATACCAGCAGGGCAATGCGACACCCCACACGTCCAGAATTGCTACACAGTGGCTCCAGGAACACTCTCCTGAGTTTAAAAATCTCCGATGGCCACCAAACTCCCCAGACATGAAAATTATTGAGCATATCTAGGATGCCGTGCAATGTGCTGCTCAGAAGAGATCTCCACCCCCTCATACTCTTACGGATTTATGGATAGCCCTGCAGGATTCATGGTGTCAATTCCCTACAGCACTCCTTCAGACATTAGTCGAGTCCATGCCACGTAATGTTGCGGCACCTCTGCGTGCTCGCGGGGGCCCTACACGATATTAGGCAGTTTATTTGGCTCTTCACTGTAGTTTGATGACAGCTTGTGCTTTGAGCCGTTGACAGTTTAACGACGACCACAGAAAAGAAACAGAACAGACGAAGGCTTGTTTAACTTATGTAAAGGGAGTCACTTAGCGGATAGGTAAAGCGCTGGCCGAAATCAACATTCAACCTATCTTCAGCAGTAAGAACTAGGTGAGAAGCATTTTAAGATCAGTGAAAGATCGGAGAGCTCCGTTACAATCGAGCGGCGTGCACAAAATACCTTGTTATTGTGGTCAAGTGCACATTGGTGAGATATGCCGAGCGGTCTCTGATACAGTGAAAGTACATTATCGTCACGCAAGATTAGAACAAAACAGGAAATCGGCAGTGGCTGAAACTCAAGTAGAAGGACATAGTATTCGGTGGAAGAAATTACAATTGTTACCCACTAATGCCGCCTCCGTATAATAGAATCACTGATATGGACATTCGATCAAAAGATCTCCGAACGCAACCACATCGAGCGATTCTACAGGCGCCTGAACAGCTTTCCGTCAAATTTCCAGCGAACGTTACTACCACTTTACAATAAAAAAATGTACAGGTCTATAAAGCTATCATTCGCTTCCTCCAAGAAACCGATAAAGGTTTGAAGCCCACAATGCGCTCTAAGACGACAAGAACAAACATATTATCACGCTGAATGCTGGCTAAATGCTTTTAGAGCAAAGCCCAAATAAATAAATTAAAAAAAAAAAATACAATCGTTAGAAAACAAATGAATTTTCTAGAACGTAAAATTAGAGAATTTATAGAAATTTGTAAAAATCCTAACAACTTTAAAAAGATGGCGACTATGGTTTGAGCTTACAACTGCCAGATCGTACCACAATGTACAAACCTCTATGAAACGGCCAAAACTGTTTGGCCGGGAAAAAAAAAAAAAAAAAAAAAAAAAATCATGTTCGCCGGTGAAAATAAACAGTGTACCCATGAATCAAGCGAATAACCAGAAGCAGCCCTGACGAAGGCCCCAGGTAGGAGCCGAAACGAAGGCATTAGAAGCAAAATAACGCAGCGCAAATCCAGAAAAAAGGCAAGTAAGTGCAGTATTACATCTACTTAAATGTTGTCGAAAAGCCATAGATGCGCGATTATTTATATATAACCTCTGAAGAATAAACTCTGTACATTTGATGCCAGCTTCACTGGATTATTTAAGGATCTGCAGCCGGATACTTAAAGAGTCTAGAACCATAGTCACAACTGACCACTTCCTGACTAACGCTTCCCTAAGCTAAGCTGTGTAACTCACCGTTCGACTAACTACAAAATAGACCTCTGACCAAATGGACGGTAGGGAAGATAAATCCAGTAGGTTTTGATATGGAATGCACAAAGTTGGGCAAATTATATGCTGGGTAATTTCGATGGGGCACCTATGTAAACTGCCCTATCTAGTAAATACCACCAGCGAAATTGAAGCACCAGATAATGGGCAGTACTACGATATCCGAGGCAATGAAATTTGACGAGTTTAATGGTTGGTTCTTATAGAACTCAACAAATCGAAAATGAAGAATATATATATATATATATTAATATCTCGCTTAGTTTGCGAGATATTACATCTTAAAGAAAGGAGAATATACACTTCAGTAAACTTGTTATCTAAGAAGTATGTATTGCTGCCTGTTTAAATTTAACTCAGATATATGCTAGACATCATTCTTCCATTAAAAAAAATAAAAAATGTATTTCGTGTGTGTGTTCCGTATACAAACCCACAAATGGCAGAAAAAAACATTCAGTAATAAGTAGCGCTTAGCGCCGCCATATTGCACCAGACTGCTCTACGACGTACGATGATAATATCAGTCATTGCGCATATCAGTTAACTTATTGGGAATTGAATAAAGTTTTTTTCTGATTAATTACTTGAACGTATCTTTATCATAATGAGCAAACAAAAGAAATTAAGGTCGTCATATACAACTTTAAGACGCTTTTTTATAAATAAAAATTTATAGCACCTTGAAGTAACCATTTCAATAATTAACCGTCGCCATAACAACATTCTTTATGATATCGTAAGACGTTGATTTTGTTCGTGATACTACTTCCTCAGAAATGTGCGAACGAAATTCCTTGATATATCTACTGTTAGAGAATTTCAGCATCTATACATCATTTAGAAAGTTAATAGCAAGTGAGGGACAAACTATTTCTTTTTTGGAAGAAATCAAATTGATTCCTGTACTCTCGACAACTCCGCCAACATGTTGTGGCCTTCAAATGACGGCTGAAAATTCCTCTGAGAAAAAACTCAATAATACAACATTGTAGAGGCATTTATTTAGGTTGATGTTCTATTATCAGAGTTTGCAAAATGACCAAGTCACTTTTTTTACAAGTATTTTTTTATGTGGAATTTAATTTCTTTTTGTAGGTTGATATCTTATTCTGAGTCTTCTTACTTTTTTGGACCAAATGTTTGCACCTTAGCAAAGATTGTGTATCCGAATTTATCAATATTCCTACTTACATCCAATTTTAATTTCAAAATACTTTCCTCGACAACGCACGCTCATGTAAAACAACGGGCTCGAGTCCGATTCGTTCTGTGCGAGCTTCGCCGTGTCTGCATTGTACTATCGGTGTAGGACTACCAATAACTTCCAAATTAAATGTAGTAACAAAGTAAAATTAATTGTGTTTTTTATGCTCCTGATCTTTGTGCAAAACTGAAATTCAAGGCATATAGCCTCATCAAGATATGGAGATGTTCGTCAGGAAGGACAAAGAAGATTGGTGCCGCAATACTATAAATCCTTGTACAGGTACCTTTTTCAATGGATCTTCTTGTCGAATTTCTTTTCAAGAAACTCTGGCCATCAATATCAGTTTTGTCATCAACATAATAATTACTGACGTATATGACAATCTTAAATCCTCGCGTTACTCAAGTAATGGCAAAGAAGTGAGTTGGAGTGCAGTCGTAGACTAGTATAGCTATTGTCGGGAAGTAGATGAAGTTATATCAAGGGCGTATATAAGGGGGGGCCGAGGGGGCCCGGGCCCCCCCCCGAAATAATGAATATAAACAAAAAAATAAGTACCGTAATTTGAACTATTTTAATGAATCATGCGCGATATAAATAAAATGTATTATTACTTATATCTTTTTTTATTCTAATGACTTCCATACTTATATTTTTAATGTATACTGTTTAGATATGCATCTGAAACGCGCAATAATTCGTTTTGAATCGCCCGCCGAACCGAATAGTGCGCGTTTAGTTCTTTCGTTCTCCGCTGCGCGTCTTTTTTTCAGTTCCGAAAGATTACTCGCAATCGAGTTGTTGCGCCGTCTGCTTATATCTTCGCGTTCTTGATGATATCGGCAGTACATGCTGTTACCATACTCTAGTGCAGTCTCGGCAGACGAAGAGTGGCTCCTATTACTTTCATGTTCGCAATCATTTTTGACCGTCTGTGATTATAGAGTGTAATTTACTTTCTGATTATTTTAATAAACGCTTTTCTCTTATTTTTCCAAATTTCCAACAAAATAAATATTGAAGTTGACCGTAAGTGAACCACAGTCGTCATGAAGAGGCAAGCTTCTATTCAAAACTTTTTCGCCAAAAAACCAAGTATCAATAAGCCTGTTGGTGATAGTCCTGAAGTCGGTAGTGTTAAGAAAGGACAAAGTGCAAATACGTCTGACGGTGACAATGCTGAATTCGGCTGCGTTGGTAGAATTGCTTCTTGTGATGTCGCTACTTCGAGCTCAATTAATGTATTTCCGGTTATGGAGGATAGTAGGCCTAATCAAGTAATGAAAAATATTTATGATATTGGAAACTACTGTCAAAACAATTCCATTCAGTCCTTTCACAAACGAAAAAAAAAATTGATTTGTTAGAAAAATGTTTGGAAACCTCAGCCTTGGTACAAATTTCCCACCATCACTACTTCAAACCATACTCGATCTTTTCAAATGAAGTGGCTAGAAGATTTTATGTGGTTAGCTTATTCAGAGGAAAAATCGGGATGTTTTGCAAGTACTGCGTGTTATTTCCCATACTATAAATGTAGGGAAAGGAGAACACCAAATAATAGGGGCATTGGTTACTCAAGCTTTTACCAATTTAAAAAAAGCCAGGAAATGTTTAGCAAACATGAGAAGTTATCCTACCATAAGAAATCTGTTTTGATCGCTGAAAACACAAAAGCGATAGTTAAGAACAAGGCAGAAAGTGTTATCAATCAAGTAAATGCCCAAAGAAGACTGGATATTGAGAATAATAGAAAACGGCTAATCCCTATAATACAAACAATACGATTTTGCGGAAGGCAACAAATAGCTCTAAGGGGTCATCGTGAACTCTGGGCGAATAAGCCTTGAAGAACCAGACCAAAATGATGGGAATTTTCGATCGTTGTTGAGATACCGAGCCAACAGTGGAGATAATATTCTTAAAGACCATTTAACGACAAGACGATGTACACAAGTTCTTTCATTCAAAATGAACTTATTAACACATTTGGTCACATAATACAATCAAAAATTGTAGAAAATGTCAGAAAGTCTGTTTTAGCAGATGAAACCACTGACATCAGCCAAATTGAACAGTTTTTCTCTCTGTGTACGTTATGTAGAGGACCAAAGTTTCAAAATCAGAGAAGATTTTCTGGCATTCGTTCCCGTTTATGACCTCACTGGAGCAGGTTTGGCTAACACAATATTAGAGACCTTGTCAACATTAGGACTTGACCTAAACAAAATGAGAGGCCAAGGGTACGATGGCGCTGCCACGATGAGTGGGCAATTCAGAGGAGTACAAGCTTCTATCAGAGAAAAAGCTACCGTTGGCCCTGTATACACATTGTTCTTCACACACTCTAAATTTGTGTTTGTCAGATGTGAGCAGAATACTTCTATAGAGAAACTGTATGGGTGTCATAAAAGAAATCTGTGGATTCTTTCATACGTCAGCAAAAAGAACAGAAATATTGAAATCAACGATTTCTGAATGTTGTCCAGAACAAAAGAAAAAGAAACTTATTTCCCTGTGCGAAACCCGATGGGTAGAAAAGACATGACTCAGTAATTTTATTTAAAGACATTTTTGAGCCTATCTTGTTCTCCCTTTGCAAAATAGAAGAGGAATTCAGTGACTCAGCATCTAAGGCCCACATTCTAAGCAGTGCTATTAGTCAATTTGCATTTATTGTTAATCTTTTTATTTTGAGCCGGATGCTATCAACCACGCATAACTTATCTGAGCAGCTTCAAAGCAAAAATACAGATCTTCCACAGGCCTTGGACTAACGTTACGAGTGTGTTACACCTTCTGTCGAAGGAGAGGGGCAAATGCTGATAACTCATTTAAAGCCTTGTATAATCAAATAAAGTCATTCGCTGCTAAAACTTGACATTAAGGAAGAGATTCCAAGAATTTGCAGCCTTCAAACAGCACGTAGCAACGTCCCTTACACCACAGAAGAAGAATTCTATCGACGAGCTGTTTATGTGCCATACCTGGACGATTTTTGTGACTCACTGAAAGAACGCTTTGAATCTCACAAGGAAACAGTTGCATCCATACAAAACATACTTCCACAATTGTGTATCACAACAGATTTCGGTTCATTGGAGGCTGCTTTAGTTTCTATGAAGAAGATTTGTCACATAAAGAGATTGTGCGAAGGGAGTTTATGTTATGGAAAGAAAAGTGGAGTCAGGAAAATCCTTCAAACCTTCCAAAAAACGGCTATAAGTTCTCTCGAAACATGTGACAAGACTTTTTTCCCGAACATTTATACCCTTCTGAAATTACTCGCAGTTCTTCCTGTTTCTGTCGCAACCGTAGAGAGAACTTTCTCCAGCCTGAGAAGACTGAAGACTTACCTAAGGAACAGCACATCTGAAAGTAGGCTTAACGGACTTGCTTTACTTTCTATCCACAGAGACTATATAGTTAGTGATGATGAAGTTCTTGATAAGTTTGCAAGTGCACCAAGAAACCTAGACTTTGTTTTGTGATTATTGATATATGTAAAAATTGAAGTTCCTTTTTGTTAGTTTTGTTCCTCTTTTATTGTATTCTTTTTATTGTCAGTTGGATAAACGATTAATAAAACAAAGTTCGTTGCATTTTCATTGACATTGTATTTATCAAACCTTCTTTTAAGGCCTCTCCAAAATGATACTCAAAACAGTTACTTGAATGATAGTTAATAAAACACATATATGCATGTGTATATAAAAAGAAAAAAAATAGGGGGTCTTGGCAATTTATACATCCATCACAAAACAAAACATTATGTATAGCTAGAAGCCCTCCAAACACGATAATAAAAATCGCGTATTTGACTCTTTTAGTTTCGGATACGTGTTTACAGATGAGACATTATTAAAATCTTGACCAATGTTTGAAATAATAGTAACTGAGATCTTTTCATCATTTGGTTTGTATAAAAATTGATATATTTTTTATTATTTAATGTGAACAATAAATAAATGTGATCTCTGTAAAGTAAAAGGGGCATGCAGCGCAAATTACCCTCTGAATATGAGCAGCAAAACTGATATAAAGTATTATGGGGTGTCTACTTAAAATTACTTAACCTAACCTTACATTAATCTTGGCCCCCCCCCGAAAATATATTCTAAATTCGCCACTGAGTTATATCTTCTCATGCCGAAATTATATTGGGTGGCAAAGATAAGACGGTACAAATTGATGAAACATTCATAACAAAAATAAAATAAATTCGCGGCCATATTACTGCGCAAATGATAACTACCGTCTTAGGTCTATATTGTATAGAAACCAAGTCTGGCTTATTTTTTAAAGTGAATTCTAAAACAAAAAAGGAATTGTGGCCGTATATTCACAGGTACATTCAACGTAACACCTCAAAGATATGCACAGACAGTGCTAAGCAGTACAGTGGACTTTAGAAAATGTTCTCTTCCACAACGGTACGTTTGAAAACCAACCATACCATAGGATAAGTTGTAAACAAAGAAAATAAAAGCAATACCATTAACGATTTGGGAAAATAAAAAAAAACTACTAAAAAGAAGTATCAAATGTCGACGAACGATCAAACTTCTCCACCTATATATATTGACTATATATGGTACAGACAACATGTGTTGAATAGATACAAGGACAAAGGATCAAGAATAATGCAATTTCTCTTAAGCGGCCCCTACACGATCAATATTATTGTACAATAATATTGCGCAATAATATTGATGATCTCCCTAGACTGCTCAATATTATTGCACAATAGTTTAGTTGACTTCGAAATTACCGACGAGCAGGACGTAGCAGCTGTTGCTATTGCTTTACTGTACTGCGTGAAAAAAAAAAAAAAATGTAAGACGGATAAAGAATTGGTATGTGAAGTGGAAATATTCACACATGATGGAATTGTCTTCGAACAGTCATGGTGCTTTACGCAGGAGACATCTATTTATCAAGATACCTTCTGATTCTCAATTCCTTTTATAAGTTTAAACACTTTTTCAGTACTGCTCAGTTGGGTATAGAAAACGCGAATTACAAGTTTTTAATGGTAGACGTCGGATCGAATGTATGTATTTTCGTGTATATATGGTGGTGTTCCAAATTTGGAAATATGCTTATTAATCACCTCACAAGAACTTTTACTAACCAGTAATATGCTTGCAACCTTTTTTTTCTGTGACGATGCGTTACTGTTTTAACAATAAGCTAAAATTTCGTTGGAAAGATCAGTTTTGTTAGCATTGTTTGAGTAAATTTTGCATTGCATTCATATCTAATAACTCCTTTTAAGGTCACATGTATACTAACTCAAGGTTTGTTGCTATTATTGGGACTAATAATAAAACTGAAATAATAAATACTTAAATCCTTCAGTAATTTTCTCTGCTTTTCCAGTGGTCCCATTGTATGTTTTGAGCTCACCACATCCTGGTCTCCAAGAAAACTCAGCTGGTCGACGTAGGCCTATCAAAACGTAGGCTCCACCACTTCATCTCCACCCACAACTATTCTTTTTTTTGTATCTTTAATTCTTTTTAATTCTCTTCTGTAGTTGGTCCTCAAAGAATCGATCCTTTTTGTAACATCTTCCCTCGTAGCAATTGCATGTTTCTCTTTATATTTGTGCAGCAGAAATTCGTAAGCTTTATTTTTTCCTGTCTGTTTTAATACTCAGACGCTTTGACAATCAATAATGCTGGTAAATCTTGCACTCACTTCACTTTTGCATTCAGTTTCAGAAGAAAAAATCAATGAAAAAAGTATTACAGTCACAAACTACAAGTGGAGACTAGTGATCGTGCCCGTGTCTCGAGACCAACTGAGGGAATATTGCGCAATATCGCCCACAGACGGCACAATGTATTTCAGATTGCACAATATATTTCAAACTGTTTAGATTCACTCAATAATATTGCACAACCTCTCAATCTAACCTACAGACGTTCAATATTATTGCGCAACCGTAAATATTGTGCAATAATATTGACCGTGTAGGGGTCGCTTTAGACATAACAAAAGGTTTCCCCAGGCTTCACCGAAGGAGAAACAAAGGAAGGCTTAACACTAAGAGACATTGATCCACCCACATTACATACGGAAATTGATTTTTTGCTACGACCGGAAAAAAGATCTCGTCTAGATAATGATTTGGAAGAATCTGACAGATGTGACAGTTAAGAGATCAGATTCCAAAAGAATTTTATTGAAAGTTATTTAAACACACGTAAAAAATGATTGAAATTCTATAATTTATTTTATTAAACATTATTTAATTTATTTAAAAAATAATTAAATATTTCATTTTAACGTGTGTATGGGACGCAATAGATCAGTGTTTCCCAACGTGGGGCCCACGCCCCACAGGGGGGCAATTTGGTTTTTTTAGGGGGGCAATTTAGAAATTGACTTGATACGACTTTACCGCTTTCTCTTTGAGTTATTTAAACACAATGCCAGATATGGTTACAAAATATAGCAAAAAAGGAAATTCTTAAAAGGATCACACTAAATTGCCATAATAAAGTGTATTATAAATCTTTTGAATTTGAATATTTCATTATATGTTTTTTTAATTTTACTTACTGTGTTTTATGATAATATTAAAGTGTTTTCTTTCAAAAACCATCCTATATCAGTTTCTTTAATAACAAATAATTTTTTTTATTAAAAATTATGTATGGGGGGCAAAAAATGTTGAAAGTGGGACATGACCCAAAAAAGGTTGGGAAACACTGCAATAGATGACACCTCCTCGAGGTGCGTTCTGGGTGCAGAAAATTTTTATATTTTCTACAGCGAAATCATTTACTTCGTTATGAACTACAAATGACTTTTTGTGGATTCTTCGATATATGTACTGTTGTCACTAAGAAATTATTACGTTACGTTTGTTTATCGTAGCATAGGCTACAACGATCAACATAAAAAAATGTTTTTTGTGATGCGATATCTCGAAAATTATTTGCGTCTTTGGTGACATTTTCCTTGTGGTCCGGCCCACATTCCAACCTAACCGCAACCATTTTATGCACGTCCCTTCCAAAATGTATTTGGTTGCGCCTCTCCCAACATAATCCTTATGGTCCACGCCGCATTCCAACCTAACCGCAATCACTTTACCCATAGACCTCACAGATATGAATAGACGACAATTTCCTTCTGGTCCAGGCCGCATTCCAATCTAACCGCAGCCGCCTTACGCACGAAACCTCACCGATGTGAATGGAAGGCGGCATTTGTCCAAGATGTATTTGCTTGCGCCTCTGGGGACTTTCCCCTACTGGTCCAAGCTGCATTTCAACCTAACCGCAACCTCTCACCAACGTTTTTCCAAGACGGGTAGGATGTCAGTGACATAGTACCTTGAGTAATGCTAAATATTCCCAATTTTTAATTTTTTATTGGTAAGTGCATATTAGCAACATGGCGGAGCCATTTGTTTTATCTTATACATATATAAAAATCTCACGTCACGATGTTTGTCAGAGATAAACTCCGAAACTACTTAACTGATATGATAGTTTTTATCTCGATTATTGACCTCAATAGTTATTACTGCGAATTAAATGTTTGTCATAGGACAATGGTTTGTAATTACTCAGTGGTTTAAAGCGTCTGACTGGCGATCTTGGGTACTAATCCCTGTCTCGGAGGGGATCTTTAAAAGGCCCTAGCCCGACTTTTACCTCTGGCACAGCCTGCTGTGTTATGTGAAGTACGCCCAAACGCTTGAGTGGCTCGGATTCCACGTTAAACTGTAGGTCCACTGTACCCCGTAGCATTGGCAGGTTAGGGTAAGGTGGCTATGACAGGGTTGGAATGAACAGCCCATTGAAACCCTGTCATCAGGTCATTACGGCCACATGGAATTGTCATTATGTTTGTAAGTTCCATAAGTTTCGAACAGATGGCGGTGTGTTGATTTATCGACACCACACTTGGTTATCTAGATTCGGTAAGTTCCATTCAGTAGATGGCCTTGTGTTTCGATTTCTGTATGCTACAGTCTATTCCACGCCATATGTGTTTATATTTACGACATAATACACGAAAAATTAAAGAAACTCGGTTATCTATATTAATTTTATAAGCGCGAAAGTAACTTTGTTTGTTTCTCGGGCTAAACGGCTATCCGATCGTGATGAAATTTGACAAGGAGATGCTATTTGGCATTAGGGTGGACATACGATACTTCTTACTGTATCAATAATACATATTGTCATATAATTTTGAAAAATTACAGAAACGGCGATAGACAGACGTATTGAATGTGTAAGTCTCTGTAGTAACTTCCAGTATAGTGGTCTGGTAGCTCAGTGCTTAATGCGCTTGGTTACTAAATGTTCCTGGTGGAAGTAAAAATGTTAAGTCGGTTGCTCAAGCTGTGCTTCTCGCGCAGTTTGTTGGTGTATGATTTGTTAATAAATTTCGTTTAGAGTCAAAACTCATTGTTTAGCATAGATGTCTATTTGCTCCGCACTGTAATATTACTTTGTGTCTGCCCAAACGTTTCTGGCACCAGTTTATTTTGTCTTCTTCTTGACATGCCTTTCAGGCGTAAACCTGGCTTACGGAATAGCTCCAGAAGATCACGAGCAGCTAAAGTTATTAGAACCCAAGAATCTGATGTCCATGCTGAAGAAAGAAGAAAAGACCTGGCTGAAATAAAGATGTCCTCAGTTAAACCTCCCACCTCCCCCACACCTGCTTTGGGTTTTCTGTTTTTAAATAGGTTGGGAATTGATTCTTTTCATGGGACAGATTCGACGGTAGAATGATATAGTGATAGCTTTCCTGTCATATTATGCCGACCCTGTGTTGTTTGGGACAAATCTTATGTTACTAACAGCTTTCTATATCCAATTTTGGCAATGAAATGTTAAGTCCACGCGTACGAAGTCGCGGGTAAAAGCTAGTTACTTCTATAGTAATTGATTTCGTTGTAACAGGTTTTGGGGCCATGTCAGATGTATAAAATTAATAACATCCTAGGCAGTAAACCATTTCTGTGGCACAATATCGCAGGCAGTTTACTGTAATGTCAACGGTACAACATGACACCACTCAGTGCTATTTATTACTGAATGTTTTTTTTTTTTTAATGCCGTTTGTTGGTCTGTATACGGAATGCACAAACGATCTCTAGAATATATCTGCGTTAAAGTTAAACAGGTAACAATACGTATTTCTAAGATAATAAGTTCTACTGAAGTGTATATTCTCCTTTTTTTAAAAAAAAAAAAAAAATAAAAGATGCAATATCTCACAAAGTAGACGATTTCTTATTATTCGATTTGTCTCGTCGAGTTCTATAAAAATCAACCATTAAACTCGTCAAATTTCAGTGCCTCTGATGTAGAATCCCCAGACGTCATGAATTATTATTAAGTGTTGTGAAGTAATGTAATTAAGTAGATCAAAATTGTAGGAAACATTAAATAGAGGAAAAAGTAGTACTTTCCACAAATACCAGGAATATATGCAATGAATTCCTTGCAAAACAAAATAACTTAGACCTAAGACATGAACAATTATCAAAATAAAAAAAGCTCAAGAATAAACGGAGAAAACTCTGGAAAAACAACAATAGATCTCAGATGGGACATTGGTCGGTTTATTTTGTTCATCGAGACTATGGGAGAATGGGATACGTAGGTTAGTAGAAGGATTCTAATTTAACTGCGATAGTGAAATATAGACTGTCGCTGGCAGGATTCATTGTCGTTATTATTATTGGAATTTTTTAACCCGTCGACAACGGGATCTTTAGCGACTTGAAAACAAGTACATTGGCAACGTGGCTTAAAAATTCATAGCAGACTGTAAAAAGAGGTCGGCAATGTAGACAGCAAAATAAAGTCAAATACTAGCTGTAAGGGTCAGCTAAAACCAAATATTTTACCACCAATGTCTGTTTGGCTTTAAAACGCTAAACCTGGTTTAAAATCCAGTCAGATAATAAAATGTTTGGCTGATTGAACCTACAGCACATTGAAACAACATAATGTCCAAATATAAAACTTAAAACTCTTAAAAATAAAAAAAAACATTGTACGTGAATGGGTGGCTGTATAGTAGGCACTAATTCATCTTGAAACTAGACCGATCTTCCCTAGATTTTTGGATCAAAACCAGATAATACAAATATTATGCTCTAATTTCAGCCACTGCATCACATAGAAGATAGTCGTTTTCGCCACCGAGGAAGCGTCTGACTATTAGACCGGAGCAAAGCTGATTCTGACCTTGTCAGAGGCTAAATTGACAGCTTCATATGCTGTTTCGCTGCCTAAATGACCAGGAATGCAGTATAATAGAACCTTCCTTACTAGTAATGTTTTACATGCCAACCGACTACGAAAAGAGTAGATTTCATCATAAAGGTGTTATCATTATACTCTCAATATTATCTACAAGTTCGGAGAAAAGGACGATGTACATTACCTTGAAGATAAGTAATACCGTAGCTTGTACTAATCAGCTCTACCTCAAGAAACTGAGAATTGTGATTTTTGTACCCACTTTATATATACCGTAAGAAATCTTATCAGTCATCTGAGATAGGTCACTCAATAACAGTGGTATTTGGGTCTTAAACAATCTGTTGGTCACGGAATATGTGTGTCTCTGTAAACGATTCTGAATAATTCATTACATTCCACAGGTAGTAAACGAAATGATGTCTAGCATGATAGTTACTATTCACATTATATCCACTTCTATTTCAGTAGGTTTGTTTGATAACTTTGTGACGGGATTTCAGTCATTGCATCTTACAGTAGTTTTATAATTGCTTTAGTGTACTAGTTCTATTTTACAGGAGATGTTAAACTTTATTTCTTCCTCAAGATTCAGAACAGTTCTCGAAGCTATTTATATAATTTTCCTTAAAAATATGTCCGGTAAACTGTAAGACAAGAGACGACATATCTTATAAATTTATTAGTAACATGTGTAATAATTGGGTTTTGTTTTAATACCATTTATTTCATAGAGCCTGTTAACAACGAAAAATAAAGTGTCAGATTCTGGTACTTTTCAAATCGATCAACATCGTCGCTCCTCAGTAACACAATAAGGGGGCATCCACAAATTACGTGAGGTGTTTTTCCGGATGTCTGGACCCCCCCCCCCTCCCCCCTGGTGAGATTTCGTGAGATCTGGCCGGACCCCCCCCCCCTCTGGTGAGATCTGGTCCGTGAGAACCCCCCCTACAAATCGCCCTCCTAAAATCGACTTTGGCGCAAATTTTAGACCTTTTTTTTGCTCTACTGTCCCCAAATTTTTCGCAAAATCTCACGTGAGACTTCCGTAGACCCCCCCCCTCCCCCCTGGTGAGATCTGGTGAGATTTCGCCGGACCCCCCCCCCCTCCCCCATTTCACCTCACGTAATTTATGGATGTCCCCTAAGAACCAGTGCTGTACAGTGTGTATACGCGCGGACACTCCGTCTACAAATCGTGTGCAGAAAGCCCTATTTATTTATTTATTTATTTGTGTTGGCTTTCAGCCTGGTCGGCCATACTTCCAGGTTCTTTAAATTTAATTTTACATTGGTTTATGTTTAATGTTTCAGTTAAATTACACTTTCTTATCCTTTATTTTACAATGGTTCATAAGTCCCATGAGAGATGGGTTACAATTTCTTTATAAAATACATCACGTTATTGCCTTTTCAATTGCACCGTGTGAGTCGTCGCCAAAAGCCCGGGGACAGCTTTTTGTATCTTTCCACCACAATTGAATATTCATGAAATAGTTCCTGTGATTGCCTTATCTATTTGGATCCTTTGGTGTGAATAATGTTGCGTACTTGTATTTGTAACTATTCTCATTGGGTGTTGCTTTAGTGTGTATGTTCTAGATAATGTGGAGTATTTTTGAAGGGTTAGTGTATCTATTAGTTTATGACTGTTGGTCTAGGATTGGCTGGTCCGCTTTGTCTTATATTTGAATATTTCCTTCTTTAAAAAAGGACATTTTGGTTCTGTATATTGAGTGGTTGATTGGTTGCAGAAAGCCCTATACGCGGATGACACAGCCCTATACGCAGAAGGCTACAGTTGGCCAATGAAAACATTCAACAATGGGCCACCAAATGGAGGCTAGCTTAAAATGCTCCCAAGAGCCAGGCCATAGTCATCACTAGGAAGAAAGTTCCACAACTAACACCTTTGACTCTCTTCGGCGAAAATATAAGCTGGATGAGGACGACAACATACCTCGGGATCAAACCAGATACATAGAAGGATGGGGTGGAAACCACATGTTACCAGTGTCCGTGGCCAAGCAACAGGGAGACTAGGCCTACTTTATCCTGTTCTCAATCTCACATCCAAATTAAGATTGGACCTAGGAATCATTATATATAACGCTCTGGCCAGACCGATTTTGATTGGACCTAGGAATCATTATATATAACGCTCTGGCCAGACCGATTTTGGAGTACGCGGCGGTAGTATGGGGTCATACGGCGCACTCGCACCTGCAGCTGTTACAAACAGTACAAAGTAGGGCAATCAAATTCGACCACCACCTGCCGAGGGAGACGAGGGTAGATGACCTACACAGACTCAAGGGACTACATAAACTTCGAGTCAGATTTCAACAGCTGGCAACACAATTCTATGAAAAGGCTCAGCAATCAAACAACCCACTGATCGTTGCTCTGAGAGACGAGCCCATTTCGATAGCAAAAAAAAAAAAAAAAACCTACTTGACCACAAATAAGGAAGCCACAAGTACGTGGTATGACAAAAAAACCGATCATGACACACAGATTGTGGCAACCAGATAAATTAAATGGAAGGAGATGTGCCCACCGCGCACAACCTTCCCCCCAACCGGGTAATTGGCGTCTGTCTGTCGCTTCCTCAGTAACACATGTAAACAACTCGCAACAACCACCTACTTTTATTGAAGTGTAAAAGCGGAACCAATTTTACAGCGAAATGTTTGTTGACTCACTGCTAGTAGAGAATTATTTCGGAGTACTCGAAACATGTCCATTGCCGACGTATAAGAAACCTGGTTGAAGACAGGAACGGACATCATACACTATGTATATCGCAACGATAGCGACGATGGTGGGAAGCGGGGTCGCGATCTTGACACCGCAATACAGCGATCACTAGAGATCATAGTCGAATAGAATCTTTCCGACCGATCGCTGCTAGAGCAATCATTAGCGGACAGGAAGTTCTGGCAAACGACTTCGAGCCTGGCATTTGGGAGTATGCGGCTTCGACCATCTGGATTTCGATTTAACTGGTTTTCTGGAATTAATAGAGTTCCTTCAAAAGGCTGAGCCGGAATTCCTTCCCCTCTCCCCTCTTAAGTCTTCGAAGTCTACGATGCTTAAAGCCATAAACAAAAAGAAAAGTGAATGGTGCTATTTTATGCAACAGATAGAGCAATACTTTACTAGTCTGTGATGATTTCAATGTGCATAATACAATATGGGGTCGCTAAACAACTGATATTTATGGAAGACTCTGTTGAAATTACTCGAAGATAACGAATGACGGATCTGCAACGATACTCTCGACGCCCGAGCAACTAAAATTTACCATAGGATTACCACGAATGACGGATCTGTAACGATGCTCTCGACGCCTGAGCTACGAAAATCCACCATAGATCTTACGCTCTGCTCAGCATTGCTTTATTCGGAATTTCACTTGCACGTAATGAATACGGCATTATAAATCCGATTACTTATTCTCTTCCTGATCACCTAGGAGGCAACATTTGTCGCTTAGAGAGCTAAACACCGAGGCTTCCTTGTAACTATTTCCGTGCGCTAGAGCAGTATGACTGTCAGTTGTGTTTACTATTAAACTATGAAAGCGGTTATCAAACCATCTAAAAAGTTTTTTTCGGAGAGTGTTGGTAATTCGCCACCATGGAGGGTGGCGAGCATGGTGAAGGTGCCAAACAGCAACAAAGTGACAATACTTCGCCAGGCAACACACGAGTACCAGTTCTGCAGTGGGTGATAGGCTTGAGCTTCTACTAATGGACTGCGCTGACGAGTCTAACCAGACAGAGGGGACGACAATGTAACAGCACTAGGGGAGGAGGTAAACACACCGCTGCGAGCATCGTCCGACAGCAAGCAACGATCCCTGCACACCCAGCTAGTTTGGTAAGTGAAGATGTTTTGCAAGCCGGTGACGGTTAAGCAATTCTGCGACAGCCGCACTTCTATAGAGAAACAGATTGCGGGCCGTTTATTGTGTATGTAGAGTATGAATCAAGCTATGCGGAGAAGCATAAAACAAATCTAGGTCGCCTTCACCCAATGGCGGTAAGGAAGATGATACGTGACGCTATGCCTGGCATTAGAAGCTTTATTATAAAATAAAAAACAAAGGAAGAAACAAATTACAAATTGAGCTTAAATCTCCTAAGTAGGCAAACCTTCTGACAGCTTGCCACAATCATAAGCTTTTCACATCATAGTGTAAATATCGTACATAGCTGCGAACATTCTGAGAGAAAATTCACTGCGTGCAACTTTCAGGGTCGTAATGGACATATAGGTTTATTAAAAGAAAATTACAATATTTTATTGGAATTTATTTCATTAGCGAGCAGACCAGTCTTCGCACGTGCCGAGCTGAGCGCAGTTGTTTGTTATGAATGTGCTGAGACGCTGACTCGACCGATATTTCTCTCAATGGAAATTAAATTAATCTGGAGTGTCGAAATTATCTAATTGGTGTAGTAATTAAAACGAAGTAAACGATGATAAAGTGTATGTTAACGTTAGTAAAAGAGTATGCATGATCTATTGCCTTGTTTTAAAAATGTCTACAATAAATTATGAATCGGAATAATCATTAGTTAGAACATTTCCAAGGAAAAGACTGCATAATTTTAGAATCGTCAGTGTACTTTAACAGTCAAAAGTTATCTTGGTAAAATGGCACGATAAAGAATACGCGAATCGTTGAAAACGAGTAACATTGTGATTACTTAGTATTTTGTTCTCTCTAACTGTTATGTTCAACGACAGTAAGAGCGAAACATTTTGTCCAAAATGAAATGTTAAATACAAAAATATTTGGCCAGAGAGGCAAGATTACGGTTCAAATCTGGTAACTGAACGGAAAATACATTTCATGTGATGAACTGTATTAATAGTAATTTTGAATTGACCCCAAATGGTCGATAACGGTTAGGAAATAAATTATTCCTTCAAACCATGTTTCTACAGTTTACGATAACTTAAAAAAATAATATAATTCAACAATTTTCTCGAAAAGTAAAATGTTGCGAACTGCGTTCATAGCATTTGATTGAACAGGTTAAAGTTTTGACCGAGGCGTCCGGACAAAGCTATTAACTTCAAAGAAATCCATGTAAATGTTAATCTGAGAAAAATGTACTGTTTAACAAAATAATCAGAATATTTTCATTGTTTTCGGAAAAGTAAGTAGGGGAAGCGATGGGCTTGTTGTAACAGGGGTAAGTAGTAACAGGCTATTTTCATTAAGATCTTAAACTTTATTACCGTATTTCTTTGACTCGATTTGACCTATAAATCGCGCCGCATCATAAGCGTCGCTACGAGGGTTGGTGTGCGTCCCACGCGGAAACAACACCACAAGATCAGCCGACCCTCGCAAAGGTTGTGCAGCTGCTAACGCAACTAATAAACATGTTAGTCCCCTAGCGGACTCAACCAAAATAAGGACTCCAAGTCCACAGATCAACCATTGCCCCATAAGCAAACAGAATTGTTATTAATCCCCAAATACAAAATAATGTATCAAACGTGTCAAATAAAGTTGAAAAAATAAAAAATAAAAAATGTTTACCGATGGCTGGAAAGGGCTAAACGCTCTCCATTCCTCTGGCCCTCTGCCAGAGGAATGAAAGATTTAAAAAAAAAAAAAAAAAAAGTTGCCATAGCCAGTGTCCCGCCGGCCGGCGCAATGAGCGGAAGTGTGCACGCGCTTCTCTTTTGCCAGGTAATATAAAATTGTACTGTCATAAAATTTTGGTTTGCGTTATTACTATCGACTAATTTCAAACTTTCTATATCTTATTTACATTCAAATTTATCTATCTCTGATAATGTGTAACAGTTTTTCAGATTGCTAAATTGTTTAATAGTTAAAAATCATACCATGGGGTTAGTTGTAACAGAATCCCGGGGCTTGTTGTAACGCTTTACAACATGCCCCACCTTATGATGTAGATGCCTAATTATTTTTTTCCTTTCTTCTAGAATGAGAACTCTAAGCAGGAATCAACTCCCTAATATCTGAAAGATATATATATAGTGGCCAAAGAAAAGTTGACAGGACCTCGCTTGGTGTTCAGAAGACTTCCCCAAAGCACTAAATTAAGTCATCTGTTGTAAAACAATGATTTGTTGCAAATAAAAGATATTTCATGTGTGTCAACAACATGACTGTAGCTTTGTAAACATAGCTTGCAGCACAGAAAGAAGTAACATATTGCCTCATTTTTTACATGGTGCTGACACATCTAAAATTCCAATATCTAACTTTTATGGATGTGGAACTTCAGAAACAATGAGGAACATTTCAGAGGGCAATGAACTGGACAATACCGATGGTGCAGATATTCTTGCTGGGTGCTTAAAACTGTTTGAAACTCTATAATTATTCCAGAAATTGATTATGAAGAAGGTGGTGAAGCTGACATTAATGTTGATTATGTGAAAAATTAACAATTAGCTGAGAAAGGTGACCATAAAGGAGACAAAAAGGAAAACAGAGTATCAGAGCAAGTTAAAAGAAACAATTTAGTTATCTGGAATAAAAGTAAAAAAAAAAAAAAAAAGTTAAAGGTGCCAAAATGGAAAGGAATACTGCCAATATCTATTCACACTCCCAACGACTGTTTTCAAGTGTTTACTGCCAACGAAATTTTGGATAATAATTTTCCTGACATTGGAAAGAGTGGAAATATTATTCTTCAACTTGCTATAGTAGTACCTTACAACATAAAAATAAAATATTTTGTTCTGTAGTCTTGGTTTGCAAAGGATGCTTACCAAGTGAAGAGATATGAGTTCGACAGTAAAAAAATGGAGACTTGTAGCAGGAGAGCGAAAAATGAAAGACAATGTGCACTAGTCGCTTAAAACATTAGTTTTGTTACTACTTCTTAATACATTTATAACCCTATATTTGAAAACTTTTGAATATTATTTTGTGGAAGGCTGTATTGTAGCTAATGTTGCTGCCATATGACAACAAACCTGAAATATAAAATAAATCTCCAAAATGTTTCATAATAAACTACCATGTGCTATCTTACTCCCTTATGAACATCTTTTCACTAAAAAAAACATACTAAGAAAAACTCATGCAACAGAGGATTAATTACACAGTTTGCAGGTAGATGGCAACGAGTGGTGGATGAAGTGATTTCAGGTAGTGACAACACTGAAATTTTTCTACAGGTTTGATCATTATTGTTGAAGTGAAAGGTGCCTTGAAGAACTGAAACAGTTGAAGATTGTTGACTAAAGTCTCACAACATAAAAAAAATTTCAAAGTGTGAAAGTATTATTACATGCATGTACAGTCAGATTAAAGAAATGATTTTGAACTGAATGATAAATGCTTTGATATTAACCAAAAGGTAAACAATGACGGACTAGCCAAAATCTGACAGGTTGACCTACAGGTAGTGCTGGACTGCCCAATTGGCATGACCAGGCTCTAGCCTGGAGCTTCTGATTTTTAACGGTCCCTTAAGAGTTAACTTTTTTCACTAAATAAAAATAATAAAAAATAAAACATCCAAAATCAAACAATCAAATATGAAAAGCATGACAGTTAAAATTTCTAGTTTCATTGTAGAGTAGGGGAGACTGGGGCTGGTTGGCCATCAGATTCTAATTTTCTCCATATTGTGTGTGGAAGCGCCACTTGTTGACCACGTGACCTTAACAGCGTCACCTACTTCCCAACAAAACAAGAGTGTAAGTTGTCAAGTCGTTTGATAAGGAGCGGCGATTATTGTAAATTTCGTTCCGTAAGAAATTTTTCTAAACTATCTTGTTTGTTTTCTGTACCATAGGATGTATGGTATAGGCTTTAATTGTGGGTAACATTTGATTTATTGAACTAAGGGCTATGTTTTCCATTGCTAAAACATTAATTGTCAGCAAGTGATAGTTGTTACAACAGCCATCTTTGTTATAAATACATGTTTGGGGTAGGTTGGCCATCTGAGCTCGTGGTTGTTTGATACATAGCCAACCAACCCCACTTCTGTTAGATAACCTACCCCAACCTAGATATTTCATAATGACGATAATAACCTTTAGTGATATGAAATAAATTTTGAAGTTTATAAACGTTGTTGTAGTAGGACAGTGGGAAGTATGAATATCATGGATAGTGGCTATGTTTACAGGTAAAAATTGTTACTAAAAATGCGTAACTACAAGAGGAAATCTGAAAGAGGTAAAACTCCGAAGGATGTAATCTATAAAGCTGTTCAATCGCACATTGAGGACGGGAAAAGCTTCAAATCACTTTCTGAAGAGTTCCAAATACTGGTTCGCAGTTTGGTCCGCTACTATGGTATAGCTAGTAAAGGCAACTTGAGACAACGACATGAGAAATGCCAAAGATTGGCTACTGAAAGAACCGACACGTAATAATACAAGATCTTGAATATCAATAGGAAAAAGAAAGGATTGAATTTTAAGCTTATTACGTAATGAATTTTATCTCCTCATAAATTTCAGGTTAATATCAGTAACTCCAATTGTTAACTTTAGGTTACAAAAAAAACCTGCGTCTCATCAGTTTACTTTTTTTAATTAATGTTAGTGATAATTTTCTTTATAGGTTTTCTCTGAAGAACACGAGAGGGACCTTGAAAGCTATTTGTTAAATGCAGCCGACTGATGGCAACACATCAGGTACCCCCCCCCCCCAAATCAGACTACTACAACATGCCTAGCAAGCCAAAATTCTGACTGATAAATATGCTTTCATAAATAAGCACAAGCCTGTGGAAACAGTTGACAGGCAAAAGTGGAAGGAGTTTACTACAAAAAAAAAGACATTTTGTTTAATTAGGAGATTTATATAATTATGATAAATTTTCAATTTCCTTTTGCTACCTCATTCTTTGTATTATTTAGGTACTACTAATGTAAGTTCCATGAGACTTTTTTGTAATGCCATTTTTCAACACATTTATTTCCCAACAAGTTTTTTAAGTATAAGAAAGATATGATCCTCAATTATTATAATTTTCTAATTTCCTCTTTTCCTCTCTCTCTTTTTAACAGCCATTGAGTCATTAGGTAAAGTT
The DNA here is from genome assembly GCA_031002005.1 of Vandiemenella viatica. NCBI lineage: Eukaryota > Metazoa > Arthropoda > Insecta > Orthoptera > Morabidae > Vandiemenella > Vandiemenella viatica. The sequence goes on from JARYHS010008074.1 coordinate 71,424,127, forward strand.
TGTTGTGTACACACGTACTGAGCCTAATAGCCCGTTTTTCTACTATTGAACAAGGCAGATGCCGAAATATTGTGTAGTTGTTTGTCAGCATAAGTGTTCCCTCTCATCGCAGCCGTCCACTTTGGTATGTGTTGGGTTAATTTCCCTTTCTTTTCTTATTTATTTTTAACAGCATTGTTAGTTATGTAGGTCTACATCAATTACTTTTTTATTAGGAAAAAAAGACAGAATTTAAAATTTAACTGCAATACATTATTCAACATGTGTGAAACAACTCAAAGTGTTTCAATGGCTGGGATCTACAAGGAATTAAAATTTAGGATTTTAGAGTTGTGACGTCTTTGTAGTCAACGCGCGAGATGTTGCACAGCTTTCTCACAGAAAAAAGGAGTGTGGAAACTTCACACCTAAAGCCTAAAATAATGACGAAACCAATGTGAAAAATCATGCTAACAAAAATTAATAGATTCAACAAAATCCATTATATTAATGGTAACAATCAGTGAAGTCTGTAAACAAATGAGTCAGCCAGACAGCTAAATAATTAAAACAGTAAACACCCAACTGTAAGGAGACCAAAGGGCATAAAATTTCCTGAACAAAAAATATTTGTTTTGCTGTAAAAATGCCAATCAGATTTAAAACAACTTAGTGTCTCTTTGGCTGAAAAGTGACCAGCTAGATAGAAAAGTATATACCAACAAAATGTTTATCGGTTTGCAGAGGTCAACCAAATTTAAAACCAAAATGAAGATTAGAAAGACATGTCAAATGGGTTGCTGACTGTACAGCAACTATCCATCCATCTTAAAAACTAAGAGAATCTGTGCACAATTTTTGAGACAAGGCTGGTCAATACACAGAAATTTAAAATTTTAGCCACACTGTCACTGTTTAAACTAAGGGACAGCTCACTGGTTAAGCCAACATTTGCACTTATAACTAAAAATAATACACAAGCTGTTAATATGTGACGCACCATCTGAGATACCAGCAAGCATCAAATTTGTGACTGTGCACTGCTTTCGTTCTTTCGAAATATGACAGGATAATGCAAGGTTTAAACTTGAGTTGCAATGAAAGCAGGTTTAGCAGAGGCTAAAATAATTTTCTTTTTCATAGATACTCTGCACGTTATTAAATAAAGCTTGGAAACATATATAGTTTGCCTCTTATTTCAAGATCTGTACAATCTTTTGCCAAAAATCTATAACAAAATGAACCCCTCCAGTGTACAATAGCAGAACTACTAATTAAATATTATGACATTTACAGTGGTATGTAACCTTCTGCGGTTAAGAAGAAAATTTTAATAACTTTTTTAGAATCCATGGTTCAAGTGAAAAAACTAACGAGAAATTTTAATAAATTTGGTATTTCAATTGTTGTTGCTATCAGGGAAATATAGCAAGATGATAGCATGGAAATCAGCACCTTAACAAACAAATAATACAGCAAGATTACGAAAAATTGGATGAATTTACTGTCAAAATGGCTGACCAAAAGGACAGAAATATAATGCAAAAAGTTAAGAGATGACTATATGGTACCCAAAAGAAACTAAAATCTATCATACAGATGATATCTTGCTGGCTGTAAAAGAACCAGCCACACATAAAAGAAAATCTTAACAAGAGAAGCAAATAAAGACACAGCACACAGTTTTGTGATTGTAAAGAGACAACAAATGCATCTTAAAAACTACGCCAAAAGGTGCAAATTTTAAAAGCAAGACGGACCAACATACATAATTTTATAAGCTTTGCCATGTTACTATTATCTAAAACAAGAGACAGATCATTGATTAGGGCAACGTCTGCTCTTAAATCTAAAAATAATACAATATCACTTAAAATGTGGCATGCCTCCAGAGGGTTTCCCCCCTCCCCTTATGACTTTACACCTTGTCAATGTCATTGGAGGTGGGATAGGATTGGGGACAAGGAATGGGAAGGAATTTAGCCTTGGCCTTTTGAAGGAAGCATCCCAACATTAACCTCAAGTGATTTAGGGAAAACAAGGAAAACCAAAATTTGGATGCCTGGACAGGAATTCGAACCGGTGTCTTCCCGAATGTGAGGCCAGAACAATATCGCTCACCCGCCAAGCTTGGTCGCATCAAAATTATGTCATAAGCATCACATTCTAGTATGTCTTCCCAGTGGAGAAGACAACTGTGTGGCAAAGGACAGTGCTCTATACGAAGGTAAGGGAAACCTCATTCCTTTTCTCCCACTGAAAGGAGCTACTAAATGGCTAAATGGTCAATTTAACCAGCCGGAGGTTATCATGCTCAACTTCCAGCCACTGCCTCTGACATACATCGAACACAAAGCTTTTCACCACAGAGGCAAAGTGGATCTATGAAACAAGATTGATAAATAAAATAAATTGGGACAGAAGCAAAGTCGATTCTGTGTCACAGGCTAATTTGGCAGCTTCGTCTGCTCATTCCCACATGATCAGTTGTTCAGCAAAAACAGACCACTTCTACACAGGATCGAGGGAATCCTGGAACAAAGGAGCTGCTCAATTTATGTTTTCCAATGCCTGAAAGCAGCTGATGGAATCATAGCATATGATGTAATTTATATCATAAGCAACATGTGTAACACTCTGTGGTGTATATGCTGCACAAGAAAAATTTTCAGACAAAAATATGCAGTAAATAATCCAATGAGCAATATCATGAATTTGATAATATAGTGTGAAAATATTTTTACTGAAACTTTTTATTTGTAAAAGATGCAACATAATCTCTTTAAACTGTTCGATACGAAAGAAAATTTTGCCAAAATTTTCATATTATTTTTTTTTTCATTTTAATTTCTAGCGAATTCAAGCTCAACATACAAAATTATTATGTCATTGTAGGATTATCTTTTTTGAATACACGGTATTTTTGAACAACCACATTCTAGTTTTTTTTTAACCATCCAATTAACGATAAAATACATATTAGTGGAGTGAAATAATTAAAGGATCTCCAGACAAATATAGCTATTTGAGTGAACCCGCATAGAATGTCATTATTTCTGTGTTGTGTCTGGGCAGTTTAGTTCAGACTATTCATTAGCGTAGGAATTACAAACTCTTTGCAATCTTTCTCACTCTATCACGTACCAGATGGAACACTGTTACCTATGTCCAGTAATGCAGAGTAATAAATTTGACAACATAAAAGCTAATCCTTGTTAACACCAAACATTTTCATCTCAGGACATATTACCAAATACAACACGTAATTCCAAAATAATTGATCATTATTATATTATAGTAAAATGAACATATAACATGTCACCTAATAGGGAAAGGCCGATTTGAAGGTGTGCTACCATCTAACAGAGAGAACACCACAGAATAACAAGACAAACAACCCACTTCCTACTAGCAGTCATACAATATTCTAAGCATAAAAAACGAAGTGCATCAGGAACAGCTCCTGATATCAAGACAGAAACAGAATTATAGATCAATCAAATCAGTAGGAGTACCAGGGCCACATTTAAGCGTAGGCCACATAGGCTGCAGCCTAGGAGCCCGTACCACAAGTAGTAGAGCTAAAAAAAAAAAGGTCACCCATAAATTTTTTTTGGGCCGAATTTTGAATTTAAGCCCCTGGTCAGAGAGGCCACTGCTGAAAGGGTCCACATAGCCTAAATGTGGCACTGAGGAGTACTCTAATGGGTAACCCATGGTTGGATTCCTAATGGTGGCCTCATCATCATCAAAGAAATCATGAAAGCCTCATGAGAATTGGGGTTTTAGCTAAGTGACCTTCCCTCCTCTCTCTTTACAAATCAAGCTGTTAGATAATGATTGTTAACACTATAGTTTAACCATGGGCATTTAACAAACTTCATAAAACGTTTTGTGAGTCATGGGGAGAATATAAATTAGCTGTCGCTACCATGAAATTTTAAACTACCAATCCGGTAGACCAAAGTTAACTAGAAACGTTTCTGCTGAAATAGAATTGGTTTGGAAGTTGTGGAGAAATGATGAAATGGGATTATTTTAAATATTTCCTTTAATTTTTAAATCTTACAAAATAAAAATTTTATAAGAAAAATATAGATTATTGCACTGGGGATGAAAGGTTCTGTCACAAACTACAATTTCAATGGGCCAGTTAACTGACCTTCATTTCAGACAAAGCTTTACTTTGTTTGTTTCTAAAACTACATATGGTGGTTTGGAATTTACAAAACACTATAGATTCTCTTTACCTGGGTTACTATAAACAGAATACACAGCAAATCGAACTATCACTTACATAGCTGTGTTATACAGCCAATGGTAAGATCATAAAATTTAATGATCAGAATATAAGCAACCACACTTACAATGGTCAGAACTATCACTTTTAATAGAAGTTTGAAATTATTCACTGCTGATGCAGTATGTGCAGAGAAATATGGAATTCAAAGATCTCGATGTTATTTCAGCAAGATGCGATCAATGGTAACTTACACTAAATTCCAATAGTGCCAGGAAATCTGCGTAACTAACAAAAAGAATCATTTTGTTCCGAAGTACACAATTCAGTTACTGATTTCCTTAAGTATTTGGGCACAAAAAAATAAAGCAACATGAAATGGGAGCTGCACATAACTTCAGTCATAGGCAGAGCTAATTCTACACTGCAATTTACAGGTCAAATTGTGAAGAATTGTGACACTCATACAAAGGTGATAGTGTACAAAACTGTTGTGAATCCTCATTTTGCACTACTGGGTTTGGGGTCTATATCACTAGGCATTGATTGATAGTATAGAGAAAGAAAAGAGCCACTTGATTTGTAACTGCCTGCCAAAGGCCTTACAAATTGACACATAAATTGAGCTGGATTGTCTGGTAGTTAGACAACATAGGTTTTGTCTGACTATATTAGCAAAAATATGAACAACACCTTATATATTGTTTAATGCATTGTGTATGTAAATATTGGAGATACTTCCCAAGCAGTTACCATAAGACTAAAAGAACATTGTCATAACACGAGTTTTGGGTAAACAACAAAATCAACTGTGGCAGAACATCAGGTAGAAAAAGGTTATAAAATTCAATGGGAGAAATAATAGCACAACCATAGGGTTCCTAGAACGGAAAATAAGGGAATCAATAAAAAATTTCAAACAACCTAAGATTTTTAATAAAGACAGTGGCTATGGCTTAAGTGAAATGTGGAAATGCACACTCGTGTACAACCGCACTTCAAAATCTACAACAACATCTTTGAAACAGCTGACACCTGCTGCCGGTAACCAAAGCAATTATCTCAGCATGAAGATAAATGCCGACGTGGTGCAACAGCAGTCAGAAATGAAACTCCATTTCTAAACAGCCCTGAAAAGGCACCAGGTTTGATGCCAAAATGTTGGAAGTAAAACATCGCTCAAAACAGCACGAATCACACATAATTAAGTGGAATATTTTAACAACAACTTTTATTTGTGAATGTGACAAAATCCTTCTTTCACAAAGCTATTTCGGTTGCAGAGACAGGAGAGATAAGATTTGAGAAATTAAGTGTTCTATGGATACTTATATGAATACTTTCTTCCATCGTGCTACTCACAATTGGAATTCACAGTTAGTTTTGGTGCAAAGCACCTTCTGCCACCCACAATTTTATGAATTACAGGTTTAAAATGTAGATGAATGAAGTCAACAAAACAAGGTAAACAGATTTACATAACATACAAATAAACAGCTTTGTGTAGCTCAAATACTCTTTGTCATGAATTAAATGTGAACTGCATAAGTCGATAAACCAATGTGACATTTCACAAATATTGTGGTTGAATAAGGAATACTGATTCTTGAAGACATATAATAATTGAATTTAATTATATATAACCAACAAGTAGTTCAGATCATCAGTTAAAATAATCTGATAAATAATTACACTTTTTAAGTTACACAGTCACTTAAGAGACTGACCAAGTCAGGAACAACCACCATAGCTCATCAACACCAATTTGAATGTTTCTTTTCTTTTTTATATGCTTTGTGATTGATTTTCATCAATTTATGGGTGTAAATTTTGCAGCATAATGCATATAACCAGTGCAGACTTTATATTAGATTAAACAGCATCAAATTTCAAGACGAAATGTGAGTTTGACAACAATCATAGGTCCTACTTTGGGAATATATTCAACAAGGTACATTGTAGATGGTAGCATTAGAAACATGTTTAAATCGATAAAATGAAGGAAGGTTGATAAACTGAGTACCAGTCTCCCACATATGTTAATTAAAGAAAAAAAACAAAAACGAAAAAACTGCAAACTGACAGCAGTGATAGCTTTATAACTGATGGTAACTTATTACTTTCTCAACCTGAATATTCCTCCATTTAATTTTTTTTCGTAATAGCGTAGCTAAATGAAATTTTATTAATAATAAAGTTTGCCAGAGCTCCGTTGGTAGGGGCAATATTGCTGGTGGTCAACTAAAAGTGAGGACCAGTAAACATGCCCCTTCCAGCTTGCACCGCGAGGAGGAGGAGATGGACTTTTGCAAGCCATGCTTTAGTCATCTACACTTACTTCTAGAATTTAATAATAAAATACTAATGTTATATTAACAACTGTTGGTTGATGTAACCAAAATCAACTGTTAAAACGCCATTTTAGTCATGTACATGCCCATAGACCGACTGGTCTTTAATTCCACTTCAGTGAAACATTTTCCATCTACTGTACCTCGAAAATTATACTAGGTCACATAAAGTAAGCATGCCTATTGTTAGGCCTACACTTTTCCATTACTGACCAACCTATTAAATAACTATGCATTCTAAACTTATTTTATGCATTATAAATATCAATATTCGGGTGAAATTTATATCGCCATACAGTCAACACACAGTTCGCGATGCATTTCATGTTTTTTAGTGCTTCTGCAGGATTTGACTTTGAAGCGGAAATATTAGTTGGGGAGTAGTTTACATCGCGATACATATCATCACAGACAATCGTATGAGACACTGCGCAACCGCAAATAGACAAAAATTATCGGCACAGGGGTCATATTAGTTTCGTGTTCTAATAGACGTCGTGGTTAGGTCAAAATCGGCCTGGACGAAAAGGAAAAAATTACGGAAAATTCGTTCTGTGCTATCCATCTCGGAAATAGCGTAGGGTCAACCGGGGCTCATATGATACACTCAAAAAAAGTGAGGCTAATGTGATACGGTTGAATAAAAGAAATTTCCTTGATGCCTAAACTCTTGAAAAAATAATTTTTCCGTACTTTATTTATTACTCTATTAACCTACATAACAAATATAAATTTTATTTGAAATATAAGGGTAAAAAAAAAATAAAACTTTAAACTAACCTTTTTTCCCCCTGAAAAACTTTTCTACGCGAATTGGAAACTTTTACTGCCATACGTCTGTGTGTGGTGATAAGCTTATGTTTATTAATTTACCACATTCAGAATGAAATGGGCTACTGTTTGACACTTTAAGACCTTTTCTACCTTCTTCCTTTTTTAAAATATAACCTTTAAAACTTGTGGGGCTAATGTGATACACATCGTGGGGCTAATGTGATACACATCGTGGGGCTATTGTGATACGCATAGTGGGGCTATTATGATACAGTTGTAAGTATTCCTATTGTGTAGCCTGCCCTTTAAATATAAATTTATGATGGTGCACAAGCTGTAAAATGAATGAAGGGAATCCCTGATGTTAAGAAAGATGTGGGCCTAAAGCAAAAGATTCATGAAAGAGGAAATAATATTGACAGTAATGAAGTTGATAAGCAAATGATAATATAAACTCTAATTGTGTCAAATTGGAAAAAGAAATTATGAGTTTTAAAACTACAAAGAGTTCTTTTGAAGATGACTGCTGTGATAAAAGTAGTGACAGCCATGTATCAATTACTGAACTCTCAGACAAGTCATTAGGAAAATTTCTTGATGGAACAAGAAGCAGTAGAACCTGTTGTATACATAACTCCAATCTATCAAGAAAACATAAAAAAGACTGCTTTGTTCTAGTTGATGTTAAAGGAGGGCCTACAAACTCGACACATTTTAAAATTGACTGCCAAATAAATAATATAGATGACAAAGAAGTTGACATTACAGTACAAGGACTTCGAAGCTGCAATGACGTACACTCTGACTTTTATTGTAAGGAAAATGACATTTTCTTTAGAGATTTCATGGACATGATTACAGTTTTGCCTTTTCAAACAGTGATTTATAAAAGAAAAATAACTTATTTATTTCCTGCTCCTATAGGAGTTAAATACTATTAATTTGACACAGTTGAAAAGTTGTGCAATAACTAAGGTGAAAATTAAAACATTTATTCTGTGTTATATTTTTCACTTTTGTATTGTTTTTTGCTTTGGAAAGTTCATAAAGTAGTTCTAAATAATTTTGTTGGTCATTATTTTCCCCCATAGTAAGTATTTTTTTATATTTTTACCATTATAAATAGTGCGACGTTTTTAGGAATTAGCGTTGAAAATAATAAAAAAATCCATAACTTGATTTCTAGTAAAGATAAAAAATTGAAAAAAATAGGCGTGATATATTATCCTCTAGGGTGTATCACTCAAGCCCTTTTGTTTCTGTGCAGCTAATAGCAACTGTATTAACACACTGTATCACAATAGCCCCATACCTGTATCATATTAGCCCCACAGGCTGGGGCTAATATGATAGAGTTTTTATTTTTTTTCTATCTTAGGCACACTCTTAGACCATTTTTTAATGCATAAATGAATAAATCACATAAAATTACATATTATTGCATATTTTACAACAGTAAATCAATGTTAGTTTAAGAGGTAAGGTTAAAAGTTTGATTTTTTTGTATCAGAATAGCCCCGGTTGACCCTATTTGTTTAAAACTGAAGCTATCGTTTGTTTCCGATTGATTGTATCGATAAAGAGGCCAGCGTCGTTGTACTACAATTCGGAAAAATGAATTCTATTTGTTAATTTCTAGGAATTTTTTTTTAAAAAAAGGAGGGAAGCTGAAACGGCAAGAAAACATTACAACAAAGGATAACCAACATTTCAAGAGATTGTCTCAAATTTTGCATTTCGACATTTTTAATTTAATTTGTGGAGACTTTCCGAAAAAGGAGAGTGCAAAACGTGAATAGGACATTACAACGAAGCAGTTGATCCAAATTTCAAAAGGTTAATACCAGTTTCGGATCGTTGGAGATAAGAGGCAGCACCCCCCCCCCCCCCGAAAATGCTTATAATTATTAATAAAAAACTAAATTCCTTGTGTCTAATGCTGTAATAAATATATGGTAGTCCAACCCTACCCGCTAATTTTGCCGCAACAAAATCAAGGGATGCAGACACATCAAAACACTACAAATCCACCGGGAACTACATTTCAATTAACTGAAACATTTTCATACGTAGTTCGTGAATAGCAAAAATTAGGCCTATAATAATTTCATTTTACTTCTTCAATATAAACTGTAACTAGATTACATTCACTATATCGCGAAAATAGACCCTTCAATTCTGACTGTTAACTAATTTCAGGCTGATGTCGAGGCTATCCGTATTTCTCGTTTAAATTTCAAAATCACGCGAATATATGTTTATCGTGATAATATATGCACATTCTCGTAAACTACGAAGTAAAGCAAACTTACTTCAAATTCTTCATTCTCTATAACACAAATTCTACGACGCACTTACCAGATTTAATGGCGTTACACAACTGAGCCAACAATGCTCGGGAGTTTTAATGCACGGGAGCGTTCAGAAACATTATCCACAGATATTATATACTGGCATCTTGTATAATTTTCTTAAAATATTTTAATATTAATAAATTTATAATAATAAAAGGACTGAAATAATCGTAAAATGTGGAGCACAAATATTTTTTTTTATGATTCACAGATGCTAAGTTTTAAATCATTAATTCATGTCATGATAAAATTAGCAAATATCTCTTTGGTTAAAAAGGAAAAATTATTATTTATACTAAAACGTAGAAAATTTATTAAATAACACAGGCATATGAAAGATCCAATCTAAAAATTAGCCCAATGCATTTGAGAAAATTATATATTTTTTAATGCTTCATTAGCCACGAGGAAAAATTTTAAAAAACTATAATAATGAATGTTAAGGAGGAATCATCAGAATTTAGGTCCTTTAAATTCCACAAATGCACAAAATCGATATTTGGGCCTTTTACACTCTACTTACTTGCTCCATCGATAAAGATGACACTCCTCTCCACTTTCAAGCAGGTTCGGACCATTTCTAACTGCGTTTCGCTGATTAAATTCCACTTTCTTAGTTTAGGCATTTTCACTTTTTAAGTACCACACTTTCTCTAAATTTACTTTTATTAGTCTGGCTATCAGAGACAATATAATACTGGATATGGTCGATGCTATACAAAATATGCTGCATGATGAGAATCGATGATTCCACTAGCAGTGAATAAAAGCGAAGCAGAATAACTTTTTACCATATTTTTTCTAAGAAGTAGGGCTTTACGGCTCATCAATTATGGCTCCTTTTTAGCTGGGAATGTATTATGTACAAGGAACTGAAAGAAATCGGCTTTGGATTTTCTATCTTAATTATTTTTAAAGCGTTATTTAATATCTACAAGTTTTTAATTAATTTCTAGCTAATGTTAATTTGTAAATACTTGAGAAAGCAAGTACCACTAGGGTAGGTGGGGGTAAGTGTACGCAAATTTTGCATTAGGGTGTGTGGACAGAATCTGAAGGAAGCCAGAGATATGAAAATTTTACTGTAGGTAAAGCATGCTCTTGGTAACTATATGCATTTCTTCAAAGTGATTTTATGTTTTTAGTTTATCAATAAATTGAGAGTTTTCAAGGAAATGTCAGTGAGTACACTTGCCCCATTGAGTGGGGCAAGTGTACGTGTGTGAGTACACTTGCCCCTGTGAGAGGAAAAGTATGAAAAATATGTCTAATTTTGTAAAATTGATGCTGTAATATATTTTTTGACAGATATCATCTTTTATTACATAACAAGCAATCAAATTACACCATTTATAACCAAATATGAAATAACACACCAGGAAAAATTGAAACTTTGGTAGCAAAACTTGAACAAATGATACAGATCATCTTACATCATCATCAGTCTAATAAGGCACTGTAGCTGCTCAGGTCATCCTGAAATCCAACTGCATCTTTGAATCTAATAGAGCAAGATTGCACAGCGTGTGATAGTTTCTTCACAATGTCATCCTTTTGCAATAATGCTTGTTCTGCTGTCTCAGTAAATTTAAATGTTTGTGGAATCCTCTTATAAAAGAATCCTTCAAAACCAGCATTATTAACTTCAGTAATTTTGACCACATAAATTCTGTATGAAGAAGCCTTCCCAAACACTTTAGAAATAACAAAATCACCTTTTTGTATTGGTCTTGTGTATGTGGATAGGTCCCTTTCATCAATCTCAGACTCTGAAGAAAATTCCCAGTTGCTTGAGTCTTCACTATTATGAAGGGAAATTGTATCAGACTCACTGGAAGAACTAACAGAAAAAACTATTCTTCTTTTCCCTGCAGTTTTAGATTTTTGCTCTTTAGCCTTGGACCTTTCATCTGTTTTTTGTTTCTTTTCATTAGCTGCATCCTCCTTCTTTTGAACTAGATGCTGTAACTTTTCTTTGTGTGGAGTTGATGTCAGATGGGTTGATTTCAAACTTTTGCTTGATCGTTTCCTTGCTTTTTGGATTTGAGGAATTGGAATTATATCAGATGGTGATGTGTGACAAGGCCTACCAGCAGAAAATGATGGTCCGGGTTGAGGACTCTCTGGTAGGTCTGGTGTTGTCTGTGAGGAAGAAGCAGGTGGTTCCAATACATTGTTAGACAGTGCAGACTGGTTTTCTCTGAGCTTCCGATGGCATTTCCTCGATGGTACCTTCATCAAATTGAATCAACATCATGTCCTCACTCTCTAGGTCTCCTTCGCCCTCAAACTGTTGGTCAGTTACTTCTGCTGGCATGAAATGTTCATCGGTGAAAATGTGTCTGTTCAGTGGGAAGATGCCAGTAGACTTGAATCCTGTAACAGCTACTTCAACATTGGCTGTTCTGGAGAAAGCAGTATTGAAAAGCCCAGCGAGATGAAAAACTGTGATGGATTCCCCAGGATGAGATGTTACCCAATCATCAGGAACAGCAGCAAATCTTGTTTTTAGAGGCTTGAAAAAAACTTTATTGAGTGGCTGTGCCTTGTGGCTACTGTGAGGTGGAAGAGTAAGAAGGTGAATATGATTGCCTTTGGCAAAGTTTATTGCTTCAAGACTAATGTGAGAGACATGATTATCCAGGATGAGAAGAACTGGTTGTTGTTCAGATGGTTTTGTAAATTTTTGAAAGTGGGAAAGCCACTTGATAAAAGTGGGAACATTTATGTATCCACTATCAGTAAGAGCGAGATCACAGCCTGGTGGTCCATCCTTGATAAGAAGGCGGTTCATTCTCTTGCGTCCAAAAATAAAAAAGGTGGAATGTGGTTGCCTGATGCACTCATACAACAGATAACAGTGATGGATTTCCCTTGTTCAGCAGTCACCACTTTTGCAACATCTTTCTTCCCAACAGGAGCTACTGATAGGGGCAACTTATGTGGAACAGTCTGGATGCCAGTTTCATCCATGTTAAATATGCAATCTGGTGTGAATTTGTATTTTTGGTACAATTTTTCCAAATTATCAAAGAAATGATTTATTTGGATTCTGTTAAAACCCATAGTCCTTGCTATACTTGTGTTGCGAGGCACTCTCAAAGAATGTTTCTGTCTCTTCATAAAATCCCTTGTCATATCCCTGCCGGCCATCTTCTTTTCTTGTGGAAAGGGGTGTTTGATTTGGTTCAACTCTGCATAATTGAACAATAAATGGCGAGAGATTTCAAAGTTAGCCCATAAAAACGACGATCCAATTCTTTGCAGTGTTCCACAATTTCTCTTTCCTGCTCAGGGGTGAAAACTTTCGTAAACCTCCCCAATGTTTGAGAACCTTTACCCATTTTAAGCCGTTTTCGCAAAGTCGATTCATGAAAACCAACTGTTCTTGCTGCTTTTCTAATAGAATAATTTTTGCTCAGTAGCTGTCGTACAGTTTGTAGAATTTCATCCGTCAGGGGTTTCTTTTCGGTTTTCCTTATGTAATTCCTATTGGGAAAAAAAGAAAATGGTAAAAACATTAGGGAGATAACTCTACTTGCAATTAAAGGCAAATACGAGTAAAGCAATTTCGTTACAAGCCATGAAGGGCCTTGGAGTAGTGGAGAGTAAAGAATGGCAGTATTTTTCTGCTCGCCAAGGGGCAAGTGTACGCACTTACTTGAATGCGTACAGTTGCCCCTTGAGAGCAGCGTACACTTGCCCCATTTTACGATTTCCTAGATGTTTAATTTCTACAAAGTTACGAGTATTCAGAGTGGGGTATTCACACTTGCTACTAAACAATAACTTCATAGGGTCTTAACATTAGATTAACACAGAGGAAGAAATTTAATAAACACACAGAAAAACGGGAACGAAGTTTCCCAAAAACTACAGTGAGAATGTTGAAAACAGAACTTACCTCACCTTGCCAAGAACACTTGCTGAATGGCGCTCAGAGTCCGTGCTTCCCCGTTTGGCATTGTTGTCGAGTTAATTATGCTACATAGCTGCCAACTTAGCTGTGTGGAGCCGAAATTTTACACTGCGTACACTTACCCCAGTGCGTACACTTACCCCCACCTACCCTATATCAAATAGTAATTACTTCTCGAATTTACTCTGACGAGTGATATGAGTTTGCTACAAATGGATATATATATATATAGTACCTGGGTGACCGATCTTCGCTCGGCATCTTTCGATTTCTATTTAATATCCAAGATTTCGAGTAAAGTTTGATTAAAGTAAAAGGCTTGAAGACTTCTTAGGCGTTTTGAGGTGCACAGTTAACCAAAGAGAAACTTCACTAACATCATTAGGCTTACTGGTACCTGAACCTTCTACGTAATGAGGTTAGAGCCGTTTTCGAGAAACCAATTTTTTTTTTTTTTTTTTTTTTTTTTTTGGAATCGTGTTAAAAACTTGAATAGCAAAACGTTATCTACATATGAAATTTCATCCAAATCGTTAGATCCATTTGCGAGACCGCCTCATAAATTGCTTTCAAAGAAAAATGCTATTATTACGTTAAACAGAAATCTTAATGCCAGTCAGGGATTGATTAACGCTGCGAGATTTGTGTTAATTCAGGGCATTCTACGAAAACCCTTGAAGATGGATTCTTATGTACCTCGACGAGAAAAATTTAAAGTACAAAATATTTTTAAATTTATATATCTCGCTTAGTTCTCGAGATATCATATCGCAAAATTGACGTGGTTGGTTGAAATGCGACCTGGACCAGAAGATAAATTTCGTCACAGCCAAGTTTGATGATGAATTCGTATGAAACTCGTCGAGAAAAATCGAAAATAAAGAATTTATTTTTCTGATACCTCAAGTGAAGAGGTTAGGATTAGATCCGACCTGGACCAGAAAAAGAATCCACCAAAATCACTATGTCGATACGGTGGAAATGTACTTTTAATGTTTTATTTTGTTCCAAATGGTTGTTGTTAGGTTGAAATACAGCATGGACCAGAAGAAACGTCGCCAAAAGCACAAGGAACTGATTTTTGACATGCTATATCTCGTAAACCAAGCGAGATATCAAGAACATTTATTCTTTATTTTCGATATGTTTCGTCGCGTTCTATAAGAATTCATAATCAGATTGTGACGTCACGGTAACGATAGAACATCATCAGTGCTAAATCAATTCACTCCGCTAAAACTATGCTCATACCTCGCGTGGTAGTATTTAATGACAAACTAACAACCACTTTTTACGGTCAAAAAGTAAATGGTGATTAGTTTATAACTGGTACCGGTAATATTATTTTCAAAGAAGTTTATCACCTCTGACAAAACCAATCATAAATTTTTAATTATCTTCCTTTTTAAATGTTTTACAATTAAACTTGCAATGTTACTATTTCCACGCCTCAGCCAGTATACAAGAACTGTTCGTTTAAATATTCTTTGAAATCAGAGAGAATCTATTTGTAGGCTTTCTGGTACCTGAATTGTCTACGAGATGGCGCTAGTGCCGTTTTCGAGATATCAAGTGAAAAAATTGTTTGTATTTTGCAAACTCGCTTTTTTGTACGGAAGACAACTATTTAGGTAATCTTAAAAGTCAAACCATTATCTAAATATCAAATTTCATCCAAATCGTCATAGCCGTTTCCGAGATCCGAAATATATATATATATACAAGAATGGCTCGTTTAAAGATATAAGATAAGATATATATATATATATATATATATATATATATATAAATGAGTGTTGATGAAATTACATAAATAATAAACTCACTCATATCACAGCAAAACATAAATGAAATGAAATAAACGATGATCCTACAAGTTAACTCGTGTCAAGGCGAGTACTGTCACCCAACATTGTGGGTGAGTGGTAGCGCTCCGGCCTACTATTCGGGAGGAAGCTGGTTCAAATCCCCGACAGGCCATACAAATTTCGGTTGTCCAAGACTTCTCTAAATCACTCCAGTCTGAAGCTCTTATGGTTCCTGTTGAGTGTTAGGCCTAATTCATTCTCGTTCCTTGCCGTTAAATCTCGCATCGAAAAGCTGATGCGTGTATCAGTGTGTACATATGCAAGAGGTGTAACTTCTATTTAATTTTGTGTGTTATTTCTGTGAGTTTTTTGATGTTTTCATGTTTCTTTCGCATCTCACTGGACGAACGATACTGTCTTTACTCCAGTTGTACAGTTAATAGGAAGTTTGTCTGAAATATTCTATTAACCACATGAAAATTATTAAAAAGTTAAAGCAGATTTCGCTAGATTACTGACTGGCATCTAGCCTTTTGTATTTGCAGCTGTTATATTAGAGAAAATCTTGGACAAAAATATGTGATAACCGTTCTTACAATTAATTTTCGCTCATAATTATCCCGTTGTTGTTGTTGTTGTTGTTGTGGCTTAAGATCGCGTCGGCGACGGGGTCATTAGCGCTCAAACAATATCCGGCTAAGCAATGTGGCTTAAAAATTACAGTATTACCGTCTGTATGGCCGACTGTATCAGGTCGACTACACAGACGAAAATGTTGGCTATAAAGGGGCCATTAAAAATAAGAACTTCACAAACCATGTCTGGTTGGCTGTAAAGAGCCCAACCAGATATAAAAGCTTAAAACTAATAGTACGACAAATAAAGAAACTGTGTTCATGGTTGAGTGGCTGTAAAATGGCCACTTATCACCCTAAATGTTGTTTTAGTGGCTTTAGGGCGCGTCGACAGCAATATCATTAGCGCCCTAACAATGACCAGCTAATAATGTGACTAAAAAATATACTAAAATACTGTAAAGGGGTCGGCCATTCAGACAGCAAATAAAATAATTCATAAGAATAAGGCGTGGGGCGCCAAGACCAAAGATCGTATAGCACCTGGATGGCTATAAAGGGTCAAACAGGTTCACAAAAGCATTAAAAACACTACATGTCTCGCTGGCTGTATAGTGGCCATCGAGACAGGAATTTTAATAACATAAAAAATTAAAATAATGAACATGGATAGGTGGCTGTAAAGAGGTCATCCTATCTGATTAGTTTCACCCGCCTCGGTTCGGGTTGGTCTTCGGCCACTGCCTGCTGAGGAACGGGACCAGGCTCGTCCACCAGCATTTCTATTTCTTCTGGCTCCGAAGAGACAGAAGACTCCTACTAAGTTGACTCCTCTGTCACCTGCCTGTTCTTCTTCTTCGCCCCTTTTCCCCTCTTCTCCCTACTACTTGGTAGTCTGGGAGGGGACGAAGAGGGAGATTTCACAAAGTGAGTCGGGTCCGTCCGTCTAACCTTCGGGCCACGGATCTTCTGATTGCCTCCACTAACAATTGTAGCAGTTGGCAATACTACCACCGTGACAGCACGTGATGGTATTGGAGGTGGCGTTAGTTTCGCTATCACTGCTGGTGGATCCTGTTTCACTGCTGCTGGCGTGATCGAGGTCGCAGACGTGTTGCTACCGACGTCCTCGGTCTTAGGCGTTATGACCTTAGCGGGTTTAGCACCGCATTTGCACTGACACAAGCACGTAGTGCTTGTGCCCATGTCTGCAACGGACGTCTGGGTGGCAACACTTTGTTTCCTGACGGGAGCTGAAGCCATCTTAGCAAAAGTAGTTGCAAATATTGGGGCGGCAAGTAACTTGGCCTTCTTCTTAGATTCCCCGTAAGGAATCCGCTCTTTGGTCTTCAGCTCCTGTATCTTGCGTTCTTCAAGATACACTTGACACTCCCTGCTCCAGGCGGGGTGCGAACCGGAGCAGTTGACGTACGCCTGTGGGAGCGTACAACTGACACCCGGCTCGTGTGCGCCCTTCCCGCAGTTTCCACAGGTGGGGTTGCCCTTACATGACGCCGTCTTATGTCCGAACCGCTGACACTGGAAACAGCGCATCGGGTCCGGAATATACGGATGGATGTTAAGGTTTAAATATCCGCCCTTGATATTCTTGGGCAATAATGGAGTGTCAAACGTCAGGACGAAGGTGGCAGTCTTTTCATGATTGCCATTTACCCTTTGTGTGATCTGACATACCTCGATCACTTTCTCTGATTTCCATTCCTTGAAAAACAGTCCCTAAATCCATAACATCACGGCAGGTGACTACGTCTTTACTGGAATTTAGGGACTTATGGAGTTCGCATTTTACGGCGAACTCCCCGAGCCTCTTAAAATTCAGCAGTTGGGTAGCTTGCTTACTGGTGGCTGTTTCCTGCAGCAGTGTCCCGTTCCTCAGTTTGTTAACAGTATTAAGGGTACAGGAAAGACCCTCTAGACCAGTGTTTCCCAACGTGGGGCCCACGCCCCACAGGGGGGCAATTTGGTTTTTTCAGGGGGGCAATTTAGAAATTGACTTGATACGACTTTAACGCTTTCTCTTCGGGTTATTTAAATGCAATGCTAGATATAGGTACAAAATATAGCAAAAAAGCAAATTCTTAAAAGGATCACACTAAATTGCCATAATAAATCTTTAGTAAAAATCTTTTGAATTTGAATTTTAGTGTTTCATTATATGTTTTTTTTTAAATTTTACTTAGGCCCTACTGTGTTTTATGACAATAGATATTAAAGCGTTTTCTTTCAAAAACCATCCTATATGAGTTTCTTTAATAACAAATAATTTTTTATTAAAAATTATGTATAGGAGGCAAAAAAAGAATGTTAAAAGTGGGACATGACCCAAAAAAGGTTGGGAAACAGTGCTCTAGACCATAGGTTTCCAACTTTTTTTGACCTACCGCACCCTTTTCGAAAAAAAAAATTACTGACCGCCCCCCTGTTTGAAAAAAAAAGCACTGACGTCTTTTGTTGTTATAATCAACGTTGTGTAATCCATAGCGCTTCAATTTAATTGGCTTGTTGCCCACTTCTTAGGTGAATTTGGCTATATTAATATTGAAAAACAAGGACAGATTTTTAAAATTATTGAAGAATATTAACAATATTGGTGCCTTGTACAAAATTTATTAAAAACATATATATTGAAAATTATTGTAAAATTATCAGTGAGTTGTCTGAGCTTGATGTAATGATACTAATTTGTCTGCATTTGGTGCTATATTTGTCAGCAGTAGTCTTAAATCGCCGCGTTTTCTTTGTTGGTAAATTGCTTGCTATACTAAATCCCCTTTTGGCTAAATATGACGATGGGAATGCAATAAAAAAACTTTTTTGTTGCAGCCCACAAAGGCGGATATAAATCTGGAATTTGCCTCTGTAGCCAAAATTCTTGACATCCATTTTTTAATTTCAATTTTAATTCTTCATTTGTTGACAGATCTATCAACTCTTCCTGTAGCGATAAATCTGCTGTATGTAGGTTTGAGAAAGGTTCTAATGCCCAATCTGGAATGGTCATGTTAAGAATATCCTGAAATCTGTTTTTAAAATCTTCTTTAAGTACTTCAAATGTTAACAAAATACTAAAACATCTCAATCATTTGTTTCCACAGAGGAAAGATTTGGAAACTGATAGAATTGTCTTCGACCCACATTTTGTTTGTACAAGGCAAGTTTTGACATGAACGCACAAATAACTAACTTTTCTTTGATCAAATTCAAATGATCTCCTTGCAGCTGTAGGTTTGATTCATTAAATTAATGATATAGATCAGTCAAATAAGCTATATCATTCTTATATTTCAATAAACTCTTAATGAATCTTCTTTATTTTCAAAAAAACGTTATAATGGAATCAAAAGCGTCATAAAATCTTGTTAGACAGGTACTCTTTGACAGCCAACGAACTTCTGTGTGCAATAGCAAATGATTGAAATCCTCGTTATTTTCATCACAAAGTTTTCCAAATACGGTAATCTACTACTGAGAGCATTGCTTCTGATCTTGCTAACTGCGGTAATTACATACTGTAGTGAGCAGTGAAGGCGATCACTTAGGGATTTTGCAACCAAATGGTGTCTGTGAATTACACAAAGCACGGCGACTACATTTGGTACTACCTTATTCAAATATGAAATCAGCCCTCGGTATCGTCCAACCATTGCCGGAGCACCATCAGTAGCAAAGGACACGATATTATTCAGAGGAATAATTTTTTCTTCAAAAGTGTTCCAAAACTTGAAATATAGATTTTCTTTAGTATCAGATTCTAATTTTTTTGCGAACAGTAATTCTTGACAAATTTTTTCACCTTTAATGAAGCGAGAAGTAATGAATCATTGTTTGGTAAAGTAGATTCATCAAGCTGTAAAGAAAATTCTGCAGTCTTCAAAAAATCAGAGAACTCTACACGTCCTCAGACATTTCGTCGATTCGCCTCTGCACTGTATTATTCTCTTAATAATATCAGACGCCGCCTTGTGCAGTACAGTACGCGGAACCTCACTCAGATGGCAGTATCAATTGTTCCCCAATCGTGAGCTGTTTTCCCGATTTAGCAATAAGCAAGGAAATTTTGTAAGAGGCACGAAGCCCATTTGCGTCTTGTTTGGATGCCACTGAAAGAATACCAGCTAAAGATGGACGTCTTGAATATTGTTCTATGAGCATTTGAAAGTAAGATAAACTTTTCTGTCAGGGTGTATTTTGGTTAAATGTTTTTCTAAACGTGAAGGTTTCATACCTTCATACCTTCATTTGAGAAAACTCTCCGGCAATTCAGGCACATTGGTAATGTCTTGTTTGAGGGCGCCTCAATAAAACTATATTTCAAGTGTTTGACATTGTATGGTCTACATTTTTTCTTTGAATGTGACATCTGTGAAAATAAAAATAAATTTTTATATGATCACCATCACGTTATTCCATTAAATAGATTTACTATTACAATTTAATTAAATAAATTGAAAACTGTGTACATTTCATGAATATTTTGCGACCAACAAGTAAACTGCAAAAAACTTTTGTTATTTATTTAAAATGTATAAATACAAATTTTAATAGTATTTTTAAATCACGTTACCGCCCAGCCATGGAAATGATGTACAAAATAGTATTAATGAAATAAGAATAATAAAAATTATTAAGCTTTATCGAAAAATTTTAGAAATAAAAGTTGTTAATTATAACTCGTTTATTTAACTTTGGTAAATAAATTTTTCTTCAAATTTCTCAGAAGAAAAATCTTCATAAAATAACTTAGATAAAAGTGACATCATTAATTTGCCACTTCCAGTTGGCAGATCTACATCAAAAGTGTATATAGAATTGAGATATTCAGGTCCGAAACTTGAATATGTAATTTCATAACAAGCTGTTCGACAGAATTTGCTCAATCTGATACACAGGTATAAAGATGGACGGAGAACAGTTAATTCGAGTTAATATAAATCTGCTTCATGATTATATTAGCAACCCATACACTGTCTTCAGAGGACGTCTATGTGATAGCGAGCGACTGACAGGACACCTCATTCCCCACTAACACACAGTCCTACAGACCGTCTTCGATTCACGCATTTTCAGGTAAAATGGTAAAGATGTTCTAAGTTATTTTATAAAAATATATCAGAGATTTTCATCTCTATTAAAATTAAAACGGACATTATACGGGTACTGAATATAAATTTAAAGAATGAGGCATATCAATACATTTCTTAAGCCATATATCCCGAATGCGGACTTGAGGTTTTTCAAAACAATAATTCAGATTTTACGTAATAAGTGGAAATGATCAAAAGAGACAGTAGATTCATGTGATCCAAAAAGATCGTACTTTGGGATTCCGTTGTTTACAAAAGGATGAAGAGAGAACAGAAAACAAAAATTAAAATGTTGAAGAAAGACTGGAATATAGATTATAATACCCATAAATTTGACGGTATCATTACCCCATTATTGTTTCAACATACAGGAATATATTGTACTGTGCTTTGAGAATCGAAGTTTAACTGAATTTTGTAATGTGGTAAAAAATGTCTCATCCTGTGACATAAATCTTCAATTTTTCACGATAAAGTATAAATACCTGCACACAGAGCTCATAACTGACCGATGCCCTTCGAACCGCCGCCAGGACTTTCGCATTGCTGAAATCCTAAGGGAATTAGCCAGCGTACTGTAATACTGACGGTTTCTATCCACACATCCGGAACGACTGATCCGTGATTGGTTACTGAGTGGCCTTGTCATTGTGTGTGTGTGGGCGACTGAGGGTGCCAGTGGTTAGGACTGATGGACAAAGTCTGTCCAGGACACTCGATCTCTCTCTCCAGCGTATGAGCGGGTTTTGTCGACACCTTAAAAAGTTATTTTTCCACTATTTTCAATTATAAAGCCATTTACGTCACCCTTATTACTTCTGTTCCATTATATAATATAACGATTGCTGGTAAAATGTAAGTACAAACAAAATGTAAGTGCAGGAAAATACATTCAAAAATAAATAAATTATAAACCTCTTTCTTCCCTACTCCACATATTCAATTCGACAAGCTCCTAAGTCGACACACTTTGCACCTGTAGTTGACACTCTTTCCATAACTCTAAATTACCATGAGGGCCAGAGAACAACGGTTGACCAACTGACATCAAGAAGAAAGTACACAGCAGAGGCCTGGACCAAGTGAAAGAAATTGCAGATCCAAATGTGCGGGAGAACACAGGCACCACGAGTTGTGAGCTTCTGGGGGTACTTTATGGTCAGAGAAGCAACTCTACACAATTCCCTCCATAGAAAATAATTTATATATATATATATATGTCAGATAGCATCAGGGAGTTTTCACACACACCGACAAAACCGGAGCCGGCGCCGTCCTTTTCGCACGGAGTTCAATAAGTTTTTTGCTATGGCGGAAGAAATAGGCATCAATCTTTCAACAAAAATTGCTTCAATAGATTATTATATCGTATAACGAAATACAGTAAATATTTAATTAACATACAGTACTGGATACATCCTGTGTTGACTCAAATACAAAAAGAGGCCTAGATAAATATTGAAATAAATTGGGTACACAAATATTCTGCTATATTTTTATTTCATCGTTGGCAGTAAGTAGGTCCACGTTCTGAAGGCACTACCGAACAATCGAACACTGACCAGTGTAAATGTATAAGCATTGTTGATCGCACCGGAACGTAAACATACTAACAATGATGATCCCTGTGGTGCACAGCGCTTGCTGCGACTCATTCACGAACTATTGAAGCAGGTGTAGGAGCAAAGCTATTGTCAGTATTGTGTACTAATACCCTAATTGTCTCTGCTAATACCAACTTTTGGTGCACAGCGCTTGCTGCAACTCATTCATGAACTATTGAAGCATGTGTTAGAAACAAAGATATAATGTACTTATACCAACTTTTAATCCCCACTGATCTTGCTTAAAGGACATTTGGGATTACTTGCTGAAACATTTGTTCAATGTTTTTTGTTATTAATTAATCTTATCGACACGTCCATGCCAGTGTTGGCTAGGGGGGCGCTGGCTGGGCGTCAACGCCCCCCAAATTGGCCTTTGTTCACAAACGCCCCCTTCGAGCTCTCTAACGCCCACCGGGGGGCGGTACGGCCCACGTTGGGAACCACTGCTCTAGACCCTTTGAGATGTAGAAGGGTGAAACCTGTTCAAAACTTCATTCAATTTTTTTGATGATTACAAAAGCGTTCTGTACTGAACAAACTTTTCTGTTGCTGTCACAGTTAGATGCGGAAAGGGGGGGGGGGTGGCCTTCAACCCTCACCCGTTTCTGTGAACTGGGTGTATTTATATTGGCCTGCGGCACAACCGTACCGCAGGTTTGTTTGGTTCTCTTGTGAGTCTTCATTTTGGTACCACGAGTATTACAAATTTGAAAGGAATTGCCGTGAAATTGCCAGTTTTCTAGCTGGACAAACCGGCACTGTGGTTTGCACAGGCAGAAGCACAATTTGACAGGCACCACGAATTACTTTTGTACACTAGCTGACCAGCGCGAATAGTATCGTAGTCATTCACAGAATGGTAATACTTTATGATAATGTGAAACTAAGTAAATGGAAGTATTTTTTAATGAAATGTATTTTATTCTGAAGAGTAGTAATAAATATTAATGTTTCTGAAAAAGTCGTTACCACTAAATACCACATGTTTAATTGTGAAACATTTTTCGAAAAAAGTTTAAAAAATATTTGCTCTGTCAGATGACCTTTTATCTATCTTCTTTACTAAACTAAATTCAAAACAATACTAGCAGTTGCAATGTGACCATCGACCATATGTGTCTTTAACTCAAATGAATATACAACCTAATGAAAAAGCCACGGACGAGTGTCCATAAGAAAAAACAGTTCTTTTGAAGCGTATTAATGTTCATAACGATGGTTACTTCAACTGGGAATTGGTTTGGAAAGGCACCGTTGAACAGAAGATGTGAGGTTAGTGCAAGGTATGAGCATAGTTTTATCGGAGTGAATGGATTCAGCATTGATGAAGTATTCCTTCAGTGAATTACCACTAATCTCGCACCATTAATTAGCATTATGATTTTTATTTAACATAATAATAGCATTTTTCTTCAAAAGAAAGTTATGATGTGGTAAACCAGACGATTTCGGAAATGACTCTAGCGATTTGGATTAAATTTCATACGTAGATAACGTTTTGCTTTTCAAGTTTGTAAAACGATGCCCCCCCCCCAAAAAAAGAGCAGTTCTCGTAGGGGAGAGTGGGGCAAAATCGACTGGTTAGGTCAAACCGACCCCCAGAAGATTTTGTGGGGAAACTAAACTCGGTACAACACTAAATGAACACTGAGGCACATCTTGACACCATTATTTATTAAACACAATATACAAAACATCACATTTACTATGTTCGCATTAATATGTGGTCTGTACAGTTCCACTCGGCACATAGTCTCACTGACGACTGCCTCTTGGTAGTTATGTTAGCTCCCACCTGTCCTTAGTTGGCGCTCCTGTCGGCTCGACGTGAATGCCATCTGGTAGCTAGGAGAGGTACCGCCCACAAGCCACCAGCAACACCAGCTGTCGGCGAAGAGGCGTACTTCAGACTCCGCCACAACCACTCTCCTCCCAGTGACCTGCTCAGGGAGAGTGGGGAACGAGACACGCTTCTTGCCACCAGCGCTTGTGTCTGCACGGGAGGCCCTCGCGTAGGTCCTGACCGGTCTGTCCATGGATGCCGATGGATGCGTTGGTGCTAGTTGATTCCCGTCGGTCTGTTCATGATCTGTTTTGGCGAAGAAGGCAAGTTTCAGCATTTCCACTGAGATTGCTTTCTCCGCCCCATTGAGTTTAATGACGAAAACTCTGTCGCTGATGCGCCTGATGACCTCATGTGGCCCCGTGTACGGTGGTTCAAGAGGCTTCTTCACAGAGTCTACACGCTTGAAGACGTGGGAACAGGTGTATAGATCCTTCAGTAGAAAGAGGCGTGACTTGGTGCGGTGAGCCGTTGGTGTTGGCCTGGCGCTGCAGATGTGCTCACGGAACTTCTCCATGAAGAACTGAGGATCCGCTGGGGTGTCTTCAGAGGTTAAGAATTCGCCAGGTAGTCGAAGCGGCGCTCCGAATAGCATTTCAGCTGGCGAGGCCTTCAGATCCTCCTTGTACGCGGTTCGTAGGCCAAGGAGAACGGTTGGCAGCAAGTCCGGCCATCGTATGTGAGTGTTGCACATTAGGGCGGCCTTAAGCGAACGGTGCCAGCGTTCGACGAGTCCATTCAACTGCGGATTGTATGGCGTCGTGCGAATTCGCTTCGCTCCAATCAGACAAGATAGTGCAGTGAAGAGGGCTGACTCGAACTGTGGGCCTTGAGCCGTGGAGATTGTAAGCGGAGTGCCAAACTGACAGACCCTTTGCTTGTAGAAGGCCGAGGCAACTGTGTCAGCCGATATGTTGCTGAGTGGAATGGCCATCGGCCATCTTGTGAAGCGGTCAATGATGGTGAGGCAGTAACGGAGACTCTCGACCTGCGGCAGCTCGATGAGTTCCAAGTGGATGTGGTCGAACCGGTTGTTGGGAACAGCGATATTGAGTGGAGTGAGTCGGTTGTGACGTTGAATTTTTGCTCGCTGACACGGTACGCACCTTCGAGTCCATAGGAGAGCATCTCGTCTGATACCTGGCCACACGTAGCGATCCTTCAGCATCTGGGCGGTGACTCTGCCACTGGGATGAGAGAGCCCATGAACGGCGTCGAATGCTCGTTACCTGAGGTTCTGTGGGATGTAGGGCCTTACTCGATTGTCCATCACGTCACAGAAAATGTCGAGGCCATCGATGCGGAGAGACTGCAAGTTGAGGGAGGTGGATTCCCAGAGGGTGGAGAGTTCTTCATCAGCGAGCTGTGCACGGCATATCTCCTCGTGGCTAATCGTCGTGGGCATGGAGATGGAGTTGATGCGGGAGAGAGCATCAGCCACGACGTTGTCTTCACTCCGAGTGTGGATTATCTCAGTGGTGAACTGCGAGATATAGTCCAGGTGGCGCAGTTGCCGAGGAGAGGCCTTTTCCGGTCGCTGCGAGAAGGCATATGTGAGTGGTTTGTGGTCTGTCTGGATAATGAAGTAACGGCCCTCAAGAATGTGCTGGAAGAAACGAATGGCCGCATAGATGGTGAGGAGCTCTCGGTCATAGGTGCTGTAACGGGTCTCGGCTGGGATGAGCTTCCGAGAGAAAAAAAACCCAGTGGTCTCCAGGTCCCATCCTGAAACTGTTCAAGTGCGGCTCCGATGGCTGTGTCGGAGGCGTCAGTCCTCAGACAGAGGTTGGCTGACGGCTAAAGGAAGGTTGTTTGAACAGCATCGGCAACACCATGTTTACAGGCAGCACATGCTTGCTCACTAGCAGGAGTCCAAGGAACTGGGCGCTTGTCATTGCGTTTAGAGTCCTTCAGCAGGTCATTGAGTGGCGCCTGCATCTGTGCAGCACCAGGAATACACCTCCTGTAGTAGTTCACCATTCCCAGGAACCGACGGAGATCGGAGATGGTCTGAGGTCGCGCATAGGACGCGATGGATTCAACTCTCTCCGGCGGTGGCTTGTAACCAGAAGCATTCACTGTGTAACCCAGGTAGACGACCTCTGTCTTCCCGAGCTGGCACTTCTTAGGATTGATTGTTAGCCTGTTCGCACGGAGGATGTCGAACACCTTGGTGAGATGCTGCAGGTGCTCCTCGTGAGATTTGGAAAAGATGATCAAATCATCGATGAAACAACCAACGAAGTCCAGGCCTCGAAGCAGATTGTCCATGTGGCGTTGGAAGGTCTGGGTAGCATTGCGTAGGCCGGGCGGCATACCAACGAATTCAAAAAGTCCAAAAGCGTCGTCACTGCGGTCTTTGGAACGTCTGACTTGGCAACCAAGATCTGATGGTAGGCACGGACCAAGTCGATTGTGGATAGGGATTGCAATCCAGCAAAGCGGGATCCCGCAATCCCGCATCATTAGACAGTCTGGCGGATCCCGCAATCCGCAAAATCTGCGGAAACGCGTGGCAGTCTGCGTGACTCGCTGTCCCACTCGGTCTCTGTCGGATGTTTTGCACTGTTTGCCTGTACCAGGGCAGTTGGCATTTGACTCATGTGAACAAGCGTTTGTTTTTGTCAACCTTCGTCATTTGTAAGTAAATAAATACACTTTTACGTATTCATCAAAACTTACGTTTGTTTCGGATACACATTTCTGTAATTTGAATTGTGGTGCGTATTTATTACGATTTTCTAACTATATAATTATTTTTTAAGTGTCGCACACGTTATCTGAACTACACGGTTACAGGTTTTTATTCACGGTTTCATTATTCCCATTTTCTGTATTTGCAGATAAAGTAATTGCGACAATTTCCTAATTTGCGGCTGAAAATTTGATTACTCGTTGATATGAAACTAATGTTATCGTAATTTTAACGATCGCGTACCTTTTATTTAACAGCTACCAAAAGGAAATTGTATATCCTTTGACTTATTGTTGTATTGGGCGCTACCTCAATGCGTTTCTTTGACGAAAGCCACCTGCTTACATGTGTCGCTCAGGCTTTCAATTAATCCCTCTTCTCCTTGTTATAATTTCGACTAAAGGTAAAAAAAGTTATAATGAAGTATTCATGGGTGTATCGACGAATTGTGTGGTAGGAACACCATACTTCGACGGCTGCCTCCGCCGTCTTCCTCACGTGTATAATTTCGTGTGTTCGCAATGAAATCGGGAGATACAACTAATGAGGACTTCATTGCAATCATTCGCCGATAAAGTCTACTTTCTTACTAAAAAATAATAATTTCCACTCTAAAAACGTCGTTACGCCACATACGTAAATCGGAAATACTTGACAGTTTACGTGTTGGTGAGTAGTTTCTTTTAATAACATTGAATCAACTGCAATATCAATCAGGGAATCAGTAGATAAAATAATGAATCACGCAAAAAAAAAGGGCCAAGTCTCGTGCTTGTGCAGTGACAAAAAATTATGAGATCTTGTTCTGAGCCAAGTCTACACTTTACAGAGTATATTCCAGGGGTGGCCAACCGGTCGATCGCGTTCGACCGGTCGATCGCAGCTATTAATCCAGTCGATCATGTCGAGGTTTTGTTTTCGGCGCGATATGGAAAATAGCCGGGAAGGTATGGGACGCTGTCAATCCTCCAGTTGACGACGTTATTAATATTTTATTTTTGTAGATCCTTGATAAATGTAATACCAAGAAATCAAAAACTTATCACTTTCACCAAAAATGGTAACGGGATAAGTATTTTACAATTGGGAAAGAAAACTGTTGCTGCTTTATATGTAATACATACGTTGCAATACCGAAAAAAGGGAATTTAAAGAGATATTTTAACACAATTCTTAGTAAATATCAGACAGATTTTCCACCTAACAGCGAGCAAGCATTGAAATTGCAATTAACAGTCCAAGAATACGTGTTTTCCAAGCCTACCGAGCAAAGTAAGGCTGCAACTGAATCTTCATTCCAAGTAAGCTGCAGAATTACATAAAACTGCAAAGCTTTTTTCCGGTGGAGAATACATCAAGAAAATTTTAGAAGCAGTGTCAGATTCGCTGTTCGTGGATTACAAAAATTAAAATGAAATTAAAGAAGCTATTCATGGTTTACAGCTGTCTCGAAATACTGTGATGCGCCGTATAGAAACGATGAGTGAAAACATAAACGAACAACTACAAAGAGATCATTTGCTGCATTGCTTTTCGCTACAACTTGACGAGTCAACAGAAATCACTGATACTGAACAATTACTCATTTTTATTCGGATGATCTTTGAAGATTTATCGACGAAAGAAGAACTGCTAATTATGATTTCCTTAAAAGGGAAAACTCGTGGCCCTGATATATTGACGGAATTCAAAGCATATATTAGCAAGATTAAGCTACCTTTGTATAAACTCTTATCAATGACAAATGGTGGGCCTTCTGCAATGACAGGTATTCATAATAGTTTTATTGCTCTTTGTCACAAAGACGAAGAATTTCCAGACTTCATTAGCTACCACTGCATAATTAATCAGCAAGTACTGGCTAGTCACAGACTAAACACAAGACATGTAATGCATATTTCTTTCAAGATTGTAAATTCCATAAGAGGAAAATCTCTCATTATACAGAAATTAAATGAGAATGAACCAGATTTGGCATTGCACACTGAAGTAAGGTGGTTAAGTCAAAGCAAGTTTTTGAAAAAGATTTCGAGATCTACTGGACGAAATAATAAAATTTCTAGAAGATAGGGGCGATGATTATTGGCAACTCCATGATTTAGACTGGCAATCATTTTGCCAGTCTAAATCATGCCGGAAAACTGAACACATTAAATCTGGAACTACAAGCCAAGAATTAAACATTAATAGAAATTATAAGTTCTATTGCAGCATTCTAAAGTCAAACAGCGTCTATAATAGTTGACATCGAAAAGAAAAAATTTCAACAATTTGCAAACATCAAGGATCATATGGAAAAACAACCTACCTACAATTCCATTCCTGACAAGTACACGGCAGAAAATAAGGCAGTGGTATCAGACTTCGAAGTTCGCTTTGGTGATTTCAAATAAATTGAGAAGTTGGTGGAATTCATCAGTTATCCATTTAATAATTCCATTGATCATAGTGATATCCATGAAATGGCTAAAAAATTTGTAGATACATTTCAAATGGACCACATGATACTTCAAAACGAAATTATTACTCTGCGCTGCAACATATTTCTAAAATCAATGGCATTTTCAGGTCTAGATTTCTGGGCATCGGTTTCCAACGAGAAATATTCAAATTTGAACAAATGTATTGAACAACTTCATTCGTGTTTTGGTTCAATATATTTGTGTGAATCAGGGTTTTCCTACTTAAAAACAAACAAAAAATAAACACCGTTCTCGCTTGGCAGACGCCCATAGGTTGGATTCTGTGAGGTTGGCAATTTAAAACTACAAACTTGATTTTGCTAATCTAGCGCGAGATGCTCAGACGCAATGCTCACACTAATATATATAAGTAGTTACTAAAAAAAATTTCAGTTTAATGTTTTCCTTCTTAATAAAATAAAAATACAACAAAATTTTGTGCTGAACTATACTGTTTCATTTAAAATTTCAAGAAGTACATCATTGGTAGATCGCACAGGGCTTCGTCAGCAAACAGTAGATCTTGGATCTAATAAAGTTGGCCACCCCTGGTATATTCACTTCACTTTGGGAAATGGAATACTTTTCTCGGTGTTATGGAACGTTTATTTAGATTTAAAAAAAACACTGGTAACTTGGCCTTTAAGCAAACCATATTTTTAAACTTATGTGATGTAAGACTCAATATTTTCCATTTTTATTATTTATTTAAAAAACAAAAATGTAAAACCTCGAAATACACTTAAGACACGCTAAAAAGTTTTAATGTCATTTTACCAATCAAAATATTGTTAACTGTTAATTTTTATCATTTAACATTAAAAATTATTTATTAATTTAATTATTTTTTAATTTATTAACGTTTTAAGTAACTATGTTTTAAATATATTGGCGCAAATCCCGCGCGGATCCCGCGGGATTGAAAACACTGCGGGATTGCAATCCCTAATTGTGGAGAAGACTGAGCAGCCATGGAGTCGCTGAAGGATGCTGTCTCCGTGGGGTACAGGATAGCGGTCAGGGACGGTGATCCCGTTAAGCCGCCTGTAGTCCCCAGTAGTTCGCCAACCACCGAGCTTCTTCGGCACCATGTGAATCGGGCTGGCCCACTGGCTGTCGGAGGGTCGTATCACGCCATGATGCAGCAGCAGGTCAAAGTCCTCCTTGGCGGCCTTCAATTTCTCGCCAGTAAGTCTGCGAGGGCGATCAAAGACAGGAGGGCCAGTGGTCTCAATGTGGTGAACCACAGCATTGTCAGACTGGGTGACAGGGACAGTATTAGGCCTCGTGATGTCTATGTAGCGACTGAGCAGATCGCCATAAGTCTTGTCCTGGTCACTTCTGCAGGCGGTCTGGGTGATGGTGGAGACCGTATGGATGGTGGCTTTACAGAGTTGGCCCGTGGTCGTCAGCGATGTAAGTGGATCGATGAGGCGCCTTCCCTTCAGGTCCAAGAGCAGAGAGTGGTGGAATAGGAAATCCGCTCCGATGATGGCTACCTTAACATCTGCAGTGAATGAAGGACCACTTGAATGCTCGGCGTAAGTTAAGGTCCAGCGTCAGGAGTTTCTGCCCGTAGGTATGAATGACGGTCCCATTGGCGGCGTACAGCTGGAAGTCATCCTTCTTGCAAGTTCCGGGAATGGAGGCCTTAGGTACCAGAGAGATAACCGAGCCGGAGTCGACCAAGAACCTCATGTTCGTTGTGCGGTCGTGGAGGTGTAATTGGTGTTCCCTGGTGAGGCGGGCGTTTGCGGTGCTGTCGCCGGCCGCCTGAACAATCGACAGCGCTTCTAGTTTCCCGACCGCTGTCTGGATGTGTATGAGCAGGGCGGCTCGCAGCTCCTAGCATTTTCTCCGAAGCGGCGATGATAGAAGCAGACTGTGGCTCTTGATGGGGAGCGTCTGCGGTAGCGAGAGCTGCTGCGCTCACTGCTGCGCTCACGCTCGCGGCCACGTTCACTGCAACTGGTTATGAGCGAGGCGTTGATCTTGCACAGCTCGGCTACGGCCAGCTTCAGATTAGAGACTTCTTCGGTGAGCGATTTGAGCGGATCAACAGGCAGGCGTTCCGGAGATCGTGATTTGGAACGCGTGTGGCCAGCGGCCATGACGAATGTAGAGGCCTGCATCTCGTGTAGCTCGTCCGCGATCTTCGCCTGTTCCTTCAATGGAGACGCCCTTCACCAGCTTCAAGCACCGTTGGATTGATTGGGGTAGCAAGGCAAGCCAGCGCACCCTGATGACGTCTGGAGTTGCTCTGCCGCCGGCCAGGGTGGTCATCTGCCTTAGGAGCTGTGTCGGCTTCCTGTCCCCGAGATCCAACTCAGTGAGGGCCTTGTGGAGCTGGCGGTCAGCTGAGTCCGTCAGCCGGCTGATGATCTCAGTTTTTAGGCACTCGTATGTGTTTTCCTTAGGTGGATTAGTCAGCAGGTCTGCTACCTCCATCATAATTTCAGAATCCAACGCTCCCACGAGAAGATTATATCTCGCAACATCGGATGTGATGCGGTTCGTATAAAACTGGCCCTCATATGATGGTTCATTCAGATCGAAGCTCAGTGTCTCCAGAAGGGCGGCAGTTTCATGGTGCCGACTGACAACACAGCCGGGGCAGCGTCCGTTAGTTGCAGCGGCGTGGACTGGTCACGTTCGTCGGCTTCAGACAATGGCTCCTTGTTTGCAGCCATGTTCGTCGCTGAAGCTCGCGGTTCGGGCGATTTACTCGACGGAGAACGCTGGATCGGCGTAGCACTTATAACATGGCACCACACAATTCAACACTGAGCACAGGATTTGGTATCGGCGCGCGGCAGCTGAGGCACGTGTTCGGTGCTGCGACGGAATCCACTCGCATCACGTCGGGGTCACCAGTTGTGGGGAAACTAAACTCGGTACAACACTAAATGAACACTGAGGCACATCTTGACACCATTATTTATTAAACACAATATACAAAACATCACATTTACTATGTTCGCATTAATATGTGGTCTGTACAGTTCCACTCGGCACATAGTCTCACTGACGACTGCCTCTTGGTAGTTATGCTTAGCTCCCACCTGTCCTTAGTTGGCGCTCCTGTCGGCTCGACGTGGATGCCATCTGGTAGCTAGGAGAGGTGCCGCCCACAAGCCACCAGCAACACCAGCTGTCGGCGAAGAGGCGTACTTCAGGCTCCGCCACAATTTTGTGGCGGAGCCTTGCCCAGCCTAAAGTACAAATCTTCGCCACCAGTCGGCGTTGCAATCGACCACGCCATGGTTCATCTCTTTGCCAACAGCCGGCGCCCTGATCGAGCCGACGGGAGCGCCAACTAGACCAGGTGGGAGACAACCGTACTACTTGGAGCCAGTCGGCTGCTAGCCACGTGCCGCGTATGAACTTGTTCTTGTTATCTGTGTCGCGCTACCGCGTGTTCTGTTATTGTGTATGCAACCTCTTGCATAATAAATAGCTGTGCTTAAGTACACCTCAGCTTTCATTTATTACTGTGTAGAGTGTAGTTACTCCATAACTGGTGACCCCGACGTGATTGTGTGCGTGCTTCGTTGTAGCATAGAACACATGCTTCATGCTTCAGCTTACGCGTGACTATATCGAATTCTGTACTCAGTGTTAAACTGTGTGTTGTGAAGTTTTAAGTGCTTTGCCGAAGCGTTCTCCGACGAGGAAATCACTCGAAACACGCGCTCCAGAAACCATCATGAATGCAAACACAGATACTTTGCTTGAAACGGACAACAATGACAAGCCCACACCGCCTCAGCTAACGGACGCTGCCCCGACTGTGTTGTCTGCCGGCGCTATGAAGTTGCCGCCGTTCTGGAAACATTGCCCGCATATGTGGTTTATTCAAGTTGAGGCCCAGTTTTACACACACCGCATTACTTCCGACGCTGCGAGGTATAATCTTCTTGTTGGCGCACTTGACTCTGAAATCATGATGGAGGTAGCAGACCTGCTGTCTAATCCGCCTAAGGAGAACAGATATGATCGCCTAAAAACCGAGATTATCAGCCGGCTGACAGATTCAGCCGACCGCCAACTTCACAAGGCCCTCACCGAGTTGGAGCTCGGCGACAAAAAACCAACACAGCTCCTCAGGCAAATGACTACCCTGGCCGGCGGCAGAGCAACTCCGGACGTCATCAGGGTTCGCTGGCTTGCCTTGCTGCCTCCGTCAATCCAACGCTGTTTGAAGCTGGTGAAAGGCATCTCCCTTGACGAACAGGCGAAGATCGCGGACGAGCTACATGAGATGCAGTCTCCTCCAACCGTTATGGCCGCTGGCTACACGCGTTCCAAGTCACGATCTCCGGACCGCCTGCCTGCCGATCCGCTCGAATCGCTCACAGAAGAAATCTCCAACTTGAAGCTGGCCGTGGCTGAGCTGTGCAAGATCAACGCCACGCTCATCAGCAGCTTCAATGAACGTGGCCGCGCACGTGAGCCTAGCAGTGTTCGCAGCAGCTCTCGCTACCGCAGACGATCCCCATCAAGGGCCACAGTCTGTTTCTATCACCGCCGCTTTGGAGAAGACGCTAGGAGCTGCGAGCCGCCCTGCTCTTACGCATCCAGACAGCCGTCGGAAAACTAGAGGCGCTGTCGATCGTTCAGGCGGCCGGCGACAGCACCACAAACGCCCGCCTCACCAAGGAATACCGATTGCACCTCTACGACCGTACAACGAACATGAGGTTCTTGGTCGACTCTGGCTCGGTTGTTTCACTGGTACCTAAGGCCTCCATTTCCGGATGTTGCAAGAAGGATGACTTCCAGCTGTACGCCGCCAACGGAACCGTCATTCACACCTATGGACAAAAACTCCTGGCGCTGGATCTTAACTTACGCCGAGCATTCAAATGGTCCTTCATTATTGCAGATGTCAAGGCAGCCATCATTGGAGCGGATTTCCTAGTTCACCACTCTCTGCTCCTGGACCTGAAGGGGAGATGCCTCATCGATCCTCTTACATCTCTGACGACCACGGGCCAACTCTGTGAAGCCACCATCCACACAGTCTCAACCATCAACCAGAACGCCTGTATGGGTGACCAGGACAAGATCTATGCCGACCTGCTCACACGCTACATAGACATCACGAGGCCTAACACTGTTCCTGTCACCCAGTCTGACAATGTTGTGGTTCACCACATTGAGACCACTGGCCCTCCTGTCTTTGATCGCCCTCGCCGACTTACTGGCGAGAAATTGAAGGCCGCCAAGGAGGATTTCGACCTGCTGCTGCATCACGGCGTGATACGACCCTCAAACAGTCAGTGGGCCAGCCCGATTCACATGGTTCCGAAGAAACTCGGTGGTTGGCGAACTACCGGCGACTACAGGCGGCTGAACGGGATCACTGTTCCTGACCGTTATCCTGTCCCTCACGGAGACAGCATCCTTCAGCGTCTCCATGGCTGCTCAGTGTTCTCCACAATCGACTTGGTCCGTGCCTACCACCAGATTCCGGTTGCCAAGTCAGACATTCCAAAGACCGCAGTGACGACGCCCTTCGGACTTTTTGAGTTCGTCGGCATGCCGCCCGGGCTACGCAATGCTACACAGACCTTTCAACGCCACATGGACAATCTGCTTCGAGGTCTGGACTTTGTTGGCTGTTTCATCGATGACTTGATCATTTTCTCCAAATCACACGAGGAGCACTTAAAGCACCTCACCACGGTGTTCGACATCCTTCGTGCAAACAGACTAACAATCAATCAGAAGAAGTGCCAGTTCGGGAAGTCAGAGGTCATCTACCTGGGATACACAGTCAACGCTTCCGGTTACAAACCCCCGGCGGAGAGAGTCCAAGCCATCGCGTCGTATGCGCAACCTCAGACCATCTCCGATCTCCGTCGGTTCCTGGGAATGGTCAACTACTACAGGAGGTGCATCCCTGGCGCTGCACAGATGCAGGCCCCACTTAACGACCTGCTGAAAGACTCTAAACGCAACGACAAACGCCCAGTTCCTTGGACTCCCGCTACTGAGCAAGCGTTTGCTGCCTGCAAACGTGGTGTTGCCCACGCTGTACAAACGACTTTCCTCTCGCCGTCAGCGAGCCTTTGTCTGAGGACTGATGCATCCGACACGGCCATCGGAGCCGTTCTTGAACAGCTTCAGGATGGGACCTGGAGACCACTGGGGTTTTTCTCACGGAAGCTCATCCCAGCCGAAACCCGTTACAGCACATACGACCGAGAGCTTCTCGCAATCTATGCGGCCATTCGTTTCTTTCAGCACATTCTTGAGGGCCGACACTTCGTCATCCAGACAGACCATAAACCCATCACGTATGCCTTTTCGCAGCGACCGGAGAAGGCATCTCCACGCCAGTTACGCCACCTGGACTATATCTCACAGTTCACCACTGAGATTGTCCACACACGGGGTGAAGACAATGTCGTGGCCGATGCACTCTCCCGCATAAACTCCATCTCCATGCCAACGACGATCAGCCACGAGGAGATCCACCAGGCGCAGATGGCCGATGAAGAGCTGCCAACACTCCGGGAATCAACACTACTCAACTTGCAGTCTCTACGTATTGACGGCCTCGATATAATTTGCAACGTTCTGGAAAATCGAGTGAGGCCCTACATCCCACAGAATCTCAGGCGACGGGCATTCGACGCCGTTCATGGGCTTTCGCATCCTAGTGGCAGAGTCACCGCCCGGATGCTGAAGGAACGCTACGTGTGGCCAGGTATCAGACGGGATGCACTCCTATGGACTCGAAGATGCATACCGTGTCAGCGAGCTAAAATTCACCGTCACAACCGACTGACACCACTCAACATTGCTGTTCCCAATAACCGGTTCGACCACATCCACCTGGACCTCATCGAGCTGCCGCAGGTCGCAAGTTTCCGGTACTGCCTTACCATTATTGACCGTTTCACCAGATGGCCAATGGCCATCCCGCTCAGCAACATACTGGCTGATACAGTTGCCTCAGCCTTCTATACACAATGGATCTGTCTATTCGGCACTCCACTTACGATCTCCACGGATCAAGGTCCACAATTTGAGTCAGCTCTCTTCACCGCACTATCGCGCCTGATAGGAGCTCAGCGAATTCGCACCACGCCGTACCATCCGCAGTCCAATGGACTCGTCGAACGCTGGCACCGTTCGTTAAAGGCCGCTTTGATGTGCAATACTCACCTACGTTGGCCAGACCTACTGCCAACCATTCTCCTCGGCCTACGCACCGCCTACAAGGAGGATCTGAAGGCCTCTCCAGCTGAACTGCTCTTTGGGACGCCGCTTCGACTGCCTGGCGAATTCTTCACCTCTGAAGACACTCCAGCTGATCCACAGTTCTTCCTGGAGAAGTTTCGAGAGCACATCCGCGCCGCCAGGCCCACACCAACGGCTCACCACACCAAGGCTCGCCTGTTTCTACTGAAAAACCTATACACCTGTACCCACGTCTTCAAACGTGTAGACTCTGTGAAGAAGCCTCTTGAACCACCTTACACAGGGCCGCATGAGGTCGTTAGGCGCATCAGTGACAGAGTGTTCGTGATTAAAATCAACGGGGAGGACAAGGCAGTCTCAGTGGACATGCTGAAGCCTGCCTTCATCGCCAAAACAGACCACGACCAGACCGACGCCCCCCGGGCAGAACATCCACCAGCACTGACGCACACATCTACATCAATGGACCGACCCATGAGAACCTACGCGAGGGGTTCCCGTGCAGACACCAGCACCGGTGGCAAGAAGCGAGTCTCGTTCCTTACTCTCCCTGAGTAAGTCACTGGGGGGAGAGTGGTTGTGGCGGAGCCTTGCCCAGCCTAAAGTACAAATCTTCGCCACCAGTCGGCGTTGCAATCGACCACGCCATGGTTCATCTCTTTGCCAACAGCCGGCGCCCTGATCGAGCCGACGGGAGCGCCAACTAGACCAGGTGGGAGACAACCGTACTACTTGGAGCCAGTCGGCTGCTAGCCACGTGCCGCGTATGAACTTGTTCTTGTTATCTGTGTCGCGCTACCGCGTGTTCTGTTATTGTGTATGCAACCTCTTGCATAATAAATAGCTGTGCTTAAGTACACCTCAGCTTTCATTTATTACTGTGTAGAGTGTAGTTACTCCATAATTTCCCATTAGGTGCTGCCATCGGGCGGCAGCATTATGAACTAGTTGGAGAAGGTGTAATAATGAGCATTTTGAGACTGGTTTCGTTCGCGTACTGGCCATTGTTAGGATTATGCGAAGCGTTAAAGTTTTTAACAGTTCCTTTTCAGAGTTTCACGACGTCTGTTTATGGCTTTGAGGATTATCACGGCAATCTGATTTACCATTGGTGACTAAATATGATTATTCAGTGTCTTTAGCTGTATTTTTATTGTAAATGTAGCTTAGAAAGTGTTGGATCGATAATCTGAAATCGCCACATTTGTTTTGTCGTCTACTGCGGGGCAAAACCGTCAATCAGTGATGGGGCAAAACCGACGAAGGAGTTCAGTATTTCATTATACTTTATAAAATAATTAAAACTCCGAATTATTAATATGAAGTGTTTCATTAAATTTACTGTACATGAGGATGAGATTTAATATGAAATAAAAAGGCTTTCGCGAATTTTTTACTTAACACAAAAGTTGTTTTACTTGTTAGCCTACATAAAAAAGTTAAAACCGCGGGAAATCGGTATTTCTAAGGGCCTAAGGTAAGTTTCTATTTCAAGTAAAATGTTATCTTAAAGTTAATAAAACCTCTTCTTTAATTTTTTTAAATACTCACAGTAAACAAAGTTATGCGTAATTTGTTTCTGTTCCTAAAACTAAATCACCTACATTTGGATTTCAGATATGGTGAGGAACTACGTACGAAAAACAACTCGGCAGATCTGGTCACAAGAAGGAATGAAGGAGGCAGTAAACACGGTTTTTGAAGGACGGATGGGATACACTGCAGCATCTGAATGTTTGAACGTACCTAGAACAACATTGATTGACAGAGTGAAGAAAACACGAAAAAATGATCTGACGCCCGAGCTGGCTTCTGAAAAGCGATTAGGTCGCTATGATACCGTGTTTTCTGAGGCTCAAGAAAAGGAAATAGTTGAGTATGTATTATTTATGGAAGAAAGACTCTTTCGCCTGACAATTTCCGATCTACGCCGGCTAGCATTTGATGTAGCAGAAAAAAATATGATAAACCATACCTTCAACAGAGTCGAAAAAATGGTAGGCAAAGATTGGTATTACGGATTCGTTAACCGACATCCTCAATTAAAACTAAGGTCACCGGAGCATACATCTTTAGCTCGAGCTAAAGGGTTTAATAGAGTTGCCGTTGGGAAATTTTTTGATCTTTTGGAGTCAATTTACACGAAGCACAAAATTAAACCAAACGATGTTTACAATGCGGATGAGACAGGGATTCTCACAGTCCCAAACAAACATTCATAGGTGTTAGCCCTCTGGCGGAAAAAACAAGTTGGATGTTTATCTTCTGCAGAACGTGGTGTACTCGTTACTGTAGAAACATGTATGAGCGCATCCGGGAACTTTATGCCACAAATGTTTGTATTTCCAAGGAAGAAGGAAAATCCGTTGTTAATGGATGATGCTCCTCCAGGATCCTTCGCCTGTTACCATGAATCGGGGTGGATCAATAAGGAAACTTTTCTAATCTGGTTTAAGAAATTCTTAGAATTTTCTATCCCTTCATTGGACAAACCAGTTTTGCTCATTTTGGATGGACATGAATCACATAGTAACAGTTTGGGTCTTATGACCTAGCTCGAAAACACAATGTCATTTTACTGTGTTTTCCACCGCATACAACACACCGGCTTCAGCCCCTAGATGTTTCTTTTATGGCCCCATTGAGTGCATACTATCAGCAAGAAGCTAGGCAGTGGTTAATTGCGCATCCTGGGCGTTGCATCACCATCTACCAAATCGGTAAGCTTGTGAATAGAGCTTTTACAAGAGCTGCTCTTATGCAAACTGCCATAAAGGGCTTTGAGAAGACTGGAATATACCCATTCAATAGAAACATATTCCCTGATCACCTCCATCTGAAACTACTGCTAGGCCTAGACCAGAAGAATCAGATTCTACAAACTATCAGTCATCGGTTTCTATAGAAACATCAGCCACTGCACAATATCACAATTTAGCTTCTGATGCACCAGGTGCAGTAGAGTCCCAGAGTTCTGCAAACCTCCTGTGTCTGGATTCTACAACTGATTACAATCGCCCTCAGCCTTCTACGTCTGTATTACCTGATGCTGCATGTTCCCCACCTTCCACTTCTTAAGCTCAAAATGAAGAAAGGAGCCAGCCTTCAGTTTCTGGAGCAGTAAGTTCACCACATATGTCATCAGGGCCAAGTCCAGTAGGCCTACAAAAAACAATGTTGGAATCAAGTGCACTTCTAATATCACCTAAATTAAT
Organism: Vandiemenella viatica; assembly: GCA_031002005.1. Classification (NCBI taxonomy): domain Eukaryota; kingdom Metazoa; phylum Arthropoda; class Insecta; order Orthoptera; family Morabidae; genus Vandiemenella; species Vandiemenella viatica. The sequence continues at coordinate 71,464,266 of JARYHS010008074.1, forward strand.
AATGCCACCCCCACAAGAGAAGGAGAGAGTTTACAAGAAATATGGAAGAAAAAAAGGAAAGACAGCCATTCTCACATCCTCACCTTACAATACCGAACTGGAGGCAGAGGAGAAGTAAAAAGCAGAGAAAAAAAGTTAAAGAAGAAAGAATAAAAGCTAAAAACAATAGAGCATTGTACAAAGATACTAAAAATAAAAGGTGCCCAAAGAGAAAGCTTTCTTTCCAAACTAAGCTCCGAACAAAACGTGAAAATGGAAGGTAAAAGAAAAGAAAAGGAGAACGAATCTTAATGAAGAAGAAGATGACAGTGACTTGAATGAAGATGAAGAGGCTTGCATATTCTGCAATGAATTATATTCGAGCTCAACGGACAGGGAGGGATGGATTCAATGTCAGAACTGTACGGGATGGGCCCACGAGGCTTGTACAAATTGTTAAGAAGAAGATGACAATTTAGTTTGTGACTTTTGTTCTTAAAATTAAATTTGACTTCTTGTAGTGTTAATTTCTTATTTCATATTGATAAATGCCTCTTTATTTTATAAAAACATGCAATTCTATACTATATTTTTTGTAAATGCTGGAATAAACTTTTTTACATGTAAATCTTATGGGTGTCTGTTTTACCCCACCCATTGGGCAAAACCGTCGTTTTGTCAACATCAGAAAAAAAATTGACAAAAATTAAACTACTTATCATTAATGAATATGATACATCTTTAATATTCAGATAATATTAATAACCTTATTTTACAAAATATTTTTGGCAGAAGTCCGATTTTTATAAGATATAAAGTTAAGAGGTCGGTTTTGCCCCACTCTCCCCTAAACGGATCTAAGCTCATCTCGTAGAAGTACCAGTAAGCCTACTCATGTTATATAAGCTTCTCTTTGGTTAGGTTAAGGAACTGTTCACTATAATATGACTACGAAGCCTTCAAGAAAAAAGTTATACTTTAAATCAATCTTTACTCAAAATCCAACATAATGAATAGAAATCGAAAGATGCCGAGCGAAGATTGGTCAACCAGGTACTATGTTATAAAGGATTTTGTTGTTTTCGCAGGCGTCATATTAATATAAATATAAATGCTTACGGCATTATCGCTGCGTTGCTACACTCCTCCTTCTTCTTTTCCCGACGTTTCAACCTAGTCTTAGGTCTTCTTCAGGGGTCGTGATCCGAATCTGCTACAGATTGTGATATGCTGGAGACCGGCGTGGCTAGTTGTTTACTTATTTGTACTATGATAATAACTAGCTTCTAAGCCCGTGAAAAATGTCAGATTGAACCCAGATTTTTGCTCATAATTAAAATTCATTCTGTTGTAAAGTCAGCAAAATGTTAAGCCGACATTTGTTTATGTGCGCCTGCGTAGAACGTAGCGACGGCTGCACCATGAACGCCTTACGTAAAAAAAATTACCTACCGCGCCCAAAGAAGTTCACTTCAAAAAGGTAGTAACTGTCAGCTTTGGGATCACTTGGCTGTAAATAAAGTATTAAAGAACACAAATCGCTTAGTGAGGCAAAAATGATTTTTTTTAATGAAATCAGTAGCTTAAGTAACTTACTAGGTACGAAGACAGGAAAAAGTATTGATATTCTGGCGTATCAGTTGATATTAAACTCAGCCGGGCAGATCACATTGCGGAGGAGGTACGAAATGATCTCAAAATCCTACATCATTTGTAGAGGGTGATGAGAGGAGATAGCACAGCAATGCAAAAAGTAAGAATCCAAACATTGGTCAAACCCATGGTTTAGTATTATGGGATAGCATAAAAAAAACAACAGCCGGATGGGATGCAAGGAACTCCGTTATTAAAACAATAAGGCAGCTGGCTAGGATGTCGTCGTTACTCGTTGTCGTCGTTGTTGTTGCTTTAGGGCGCGTCAACGACTGGGTTATTAGCGCCCTGAATAAACACTGAAATGACAGCGTGACTTAAAACGGAATATAATTACCGTCTGCATGGCCCACTGTAAAGGGGTCGAACACACAGACAGAAATTAAAAAATGCTAAGACGGTAACAAAGATGCCGTCTGCATGGCCGACTGTAAAAAGGTCGGCCAAACAAACAGCTGTAGTTGTTGTTGCTGCTTTAGGGCACGTCAACAGCGGGGTCATTAGCGCCCTAACAATTACCTGCTAAAACTGTGGTTTAAGAAAGTACTAAAATACTATCTGCATGGTCGACTGTAAAGGGGTCGGCCATACAGACAGCAAATAAAATAAAATATAAAATCAGACGTGGCTTTAAAGAGGCCATCGGTACTTTAGACAGTACAACACCTGGATGGCTGTAAAGGGGCCAAGCAGGTTCACGAGAGTATTAAAAACACATATCTCGCTGGTAGTGTAATGGCCAGCGAGACAGGAATTTTAACAATAATTGTTGTTGTTTTTTTAGGGCGCATCGACATCGAGGTCATTAGCGCCCTTACGATTACCAGCTATAACTGTGGCTAAAAAAATACTAAAATACTGTCTGCATTGTCGGCTGTAAAAGGGTCGGTCATAAAGACAACAAATAAGATAGTTCACAAAAATAAAACGTAGCATTAAAGGGGCCACCAGGACCTAAGGCCGCAGAACACCTGGATGGCTGTAGAGGGGCCAAACAGGTTGGCAGAAAAATTAAAAACAACTACATGTCTCGCTAGCTGTATAATGGCCAGCGAGACAGGGATTATAACCATATAAAAATATAAGCAATACACATGGAATGGTGGCTATAAAGAGGCCACCCATCCATCTTAAAACAAGCCCGATTTGCCTAAAATTTTAGGCATTAGACCGGCCAAAACATAAAATTTTAAAACACTCGCCACGCTGCTGGTCTCATTGTTTAAAATAAGGGACAGATCGTTGGCCAAGCCAGCGTCTGCCCTTAAGTCTAAAAACAGTACACAGTCTATTAAAATTTGACGTACCGTCATAGGTACGCCACAGGTATCACATTTCGGTGGGTCCTCCCGCCGGAGAAGGAAACCATGGGTCAGAGGACAGTGCCCTATGCGGAGGCGAGTGAGGAGAACCTCATCCCTCCTCGCCCGCTGGAAGGAGCTGCTCCACGGCTGAACGGTCGGTTTGACCAGCCGGAACTTATTATGCTCTATCTCCAGCCACTGCCTCTGCCAAACGTCGGAAACAAATCTTTTCACCGCCGAGGCAAGGTCAGACCGGAGCAAAGTCAATTCTGACCTTGTTGCAGGCTAACTTGGCAGCTTCATCAGCTGCCTCGTTTCCCCTGATTCCCACATGGCCCGGTACCCAGCAGAATAAAACCTCCTTTCCAAGAGATTGAAGAGAAAGGAGGGTGTCCTGGATGTCCTGGACGAAACGGTCTGCTGTGTACATGTTTACTAACGCCTGAATGCAGCTGAGTGAATCACAGCATATGATGTATTTCATAGAACGACTTACCTTCATATGCTGGAGCGACTTAAGCAGGGTGTAGCACTCGGCAGTATAAATGCTGCACCTGCCATCCAGCAAGTAGGGTAAATCCGGGATAGATGGCCATACGGGAGAGATGGTCAACGCCTGTAATTTTTTCACGATCCGATGTACAGGGCTACCGGTCGGTTGGTAGTTAGTTAATAACGTAGCTGTGTGTTGCTGTTCCGTATGACTCTTTATTTCAACTGAAAGTAAGTAATTTTTATGATTTTAGTTCTCACTATACCTTGTAATTATATAGTATGTCACAACCTTTCGATTTAAACATAACTTGGGCTGTGAATAGCGACGGAAGCTGTAGTTTTAGAGTTGTTTGGGTCTAAATGCATTACGGTACATGGGTTATGAGTTTGCGTCCACTATGTTTGATGACGCGCTATGGCCGTCTCTCCCGGCCGATCGGGAGAGACGGCCATCCCATAAACGTGTTATGTATTAAATTTTGACAGTATCGTTATTATTTTACAGATGCCAAATAAGTTCATTCGAAAAGCCGGATCTGTCAGAGATTCATGGGAAGAAGAAGATCTAAAAAAATGCTATTAATAAAGTAAATAATGTTGGTTATTATGTGAGAAAAGCTTCTATGGAGTTTAATATTCCAAGGAAAATTCTCGAGAGAAAATTAAAGACGCTGTGACTCCAAAATTCCAGTGGGTGCAAGTCCTTGTTTGGGTACAGATAATGAGTTACGACTGGTCCACAAAAAAAAAAAAAAAAAAAAAAAAAAAAAAAAAAAAAAAAAAAAAAAAAATGCAGGCCCAAGGGTTTCCCTCAACGAGGGACAGTGTACGAAGTCTAGCCTATAGTTTTGCTGTTGACCTGGTCTAAAACATAAATTTAATAAAGAAAAATGAAAACCAGGTTACGATTGGTTACAAATGTTCTTATGTCGACAGCCAGATCTAATTGTGCGAAAATCTGAAAGAAATTAAAACATTAACGTATCTGACAAAACTCTCCACGAAAGAACCTAGTCACTCTTGCCGCAATCCACTACTAGATCCACCGACTCACTTCAGCAGAGAAATGTTAACAAAAATCCTCTGAAAGAAGAGCAACGCCATCTCTACCGGGACCTTCTACAGGACGATATTTTTCCTGTGATTTTAAATGAAACCAACCAAGTCACCCGTATGAAAATTAGTGTTGCCCAAAATCGGTCTTGGTCTTGCATTTTTGCAAGACCAAGACCAAGACCAGGTGTATTGATGCAAGACCAAGACCGGCCAAGTCTGGTCTTGTTCTAGCATTTGGGCAACACTAGTGTTGCCCAAAATCGGTCTTGGTCTTGCATTTTTGCAAGACCAAGACCAAGACCCGGTGTATTGATGCAAGACCAAGACCGGCCAAGTCTGGTCTTGTTCTTGCATTTGGGCAACACTAATGAAAATTCTAAACAATATTTCACATTTGCCAGCTAGACCTGAAACTCGAATAAACAAACGTAGAAAAATTAAAGATACAAACTGGACGTCAAAAGAAAATATTAAAAAGTTAAAATTGAAACTTAATGAAAAAGAAAGAAAAATTAGTGAAAAAGAAAAAAAAATTAGTGAAAAAGAAGGTTAAACAAACTTCAGACAGTTCAGACTTGTCAAATGAAGTTCAGTACAAGGAAGAATCAACTGACGGACTTTTTGAAGGAGAGGAGGAGTGCGTTGGATGCGGGTCAGAATACTCAAAAGCAGATAAAACCTGTGACTGGATTCAGTGTGTCAGGTGTAAGCGTTGGTTACACGAATCCTGCACATCATATGTTGATCTGTATCATCGATGTGGTAATGTAATTTTTTAAAAAAATCAAACCTTACAATGTAAACATTCCTTCTTATAATTTTTGGATTAGTTTCTAAGTTTAAGTAAAAGAGTAATTCAAGTGATTTCTCATTTTTTATATAAAATTAGTCTGTTTCAACGATATAATAAAAATTTAAGAATTGTAAAATGTTTTTTTACAAATGACGTTCTGTTTAAGTTATAATTTAACTACAATTAATATCATAAAATATTTTTTACATCATGAGAGTCGATAAAACGTGTTTAAACTGGTAACATTAAAAAAAATTATCACTTTGTTTTTAAAGTGTTTTGTCCGATGGCTATCTCTCCGTTACATGTCTGGCCATCTAACCCTGATACTCGGGTTAGATGGCCAAGTGTTACATATATTTTTAATAATTTTTAACATGTATGAAATTTGCTATTTCTTTGTAAACGAAGTAAACTTTTGTTTTTTATGGATTAAAAATGCAATTTATGGAAAGTTTTATGTTGTTCTTGTGTATTACGTTGTGAACCTGGCTTTTAAGAAAATCATTTCCATCTATGTGTAAGTCGCTCGATTTTTTTTTTTTTTTTTTTAACTGCTTTACGTCTCTTTTTAAAATCGAGGTCTTTTAGAGACGGGAAAGGATGGGGGCAATGAATGGGAAGGAATTCGGCCATGGCCTTTTGAAGGAAGCATCCCGGCATTTGCCTGGAGTGATTTGGGGAAACCATGGAAAACCCAAATCTGGATGCCCGGACGGGGATTCGAACCGCCGTCCTCCCGAATGCGAAGTCGCTCGAGGGAACACTACAGAGCAACCTACACTATTAGCCTGCTTAGACCCATCCGTATATCCCGGGGTAAAATCCTGATGCCTGTATGAAATGTCACTAAAAGCTGTGGTAAAAACACTGTCAGCGGTAGACAGCTTGTTGAACCATGACAGTTCTAAAATCGTTCTGGGCCTCTTTAAAATGCAGGGAAGAGATTTACTCCAATCCTGGTGATAAAAAGCGGGAAATTCAAACCCATAGTATTCTAAAATAGTCTTTGTAGGGTGGCTGAACGGTTTGGTCGCTCTGTGGCGATTGGCATATAGCCGTTTGAAGTTAGGTGTCACCACTACGTCGTGCACGAGACTACCAGGAGTTGTGACAATATGTAAATAGTTTCGCACCATGAGGAGACGCCACCGGGTGGAAAGCGGCGGCTCGCCAGACTCCGCACAAATGGTGGGTATAGGGCTAGTGCGATAGGCACCCGTGGCGAGCCGAATTCCTGCATGGTGGACACTATCCAGTATCCGAAGATAACTGTCACGTGTCAAACCGTATACGACCATACTCGAAACGGGACCATACAAAGGCTCTATAAAACTATAGCAGGCAGAAGCGATCAGCGCCCCACGACCTACCACATAGACATTTTAAAAGATTAAGGGAATTCGAAGCTCTGGCTTTAACATCTTTAAGATGCGCAAGCCTGTTGCGGCTTGTGTCCAAAATGAGGCCCAGAAATCGAACAGTATCAGTAAAACTTAAAACGGTGTTCCTCGAGGTAAAGTGGGGCTCTGGTAAAAGGCTTCTGTTACGAGTAAAAAGTACACCCCGGGTTTTCTCGGCAGAGAAACGAAAACCGGTGTGCACTGACCATTCATTCAGCCTGTTCAGCGTGAGTTGCAGCTGCCGCTCGGCGCTTCTCAGGCTGGACGATGCACAAAAATTTAAAAAATCATCCACATATAAGGAGTACCCAATAGAACTCTTTATTATGGCTGCAATGATATTTATAGCAATTGCAAAAGGGTCATATTTAAAACTGATCCTCTACGAACACCATTTTCCGGAATAAAAATATCTGATACCGAAAGCAACGATTTGATAAAAATAGATTTTAAAAAAACGGGGCAGTTTTCCCCTAAATCCCCATTCATGCAGTTGTGTTAAAATGACATGCCGCCAGGTAGTATCATAGGCCTTTTCAACATCGAAAAACACTCCGATCAAATGTTGACTGAGGACAAATGCGTCCTGTATGGCCGCCTGCAGAAGGATCAGGTTGTCCAAGGTGGAACAGAACTTCCTGAACCCACACTGAAAGTGGCTCAGAAGGTTTTGGGATTCCAGACACCAGACGAGGCGTCGGTTTACCATCCTCTCCAGTGTCTTCCGCACGCAGCTTGTTAGGGCCATACTACGCTAACTACCTGCAACGACTTATCCTTTCCAGGCTTTAAAATAGAAATCAATGTTGCTTCTTTCCACGAGTTGGGGAAGTATCCTCCGGTCCATATATCGTTAAACGTATCCAGAAGGTACTCTTAGCATCATTACTAAGATTCGTCAGCATCTGGTAGTGGATCAGATCAGGTCCTGGAGTAGTGTCTTTTACGCTGTTTAACGCTGAATCCAGTTCCCAAAATGTAAATGGGTGGTTGGAGGCCTCTGTATTCGACGAATCGAAGCACAGCACTCGCCTCTCGGCAGCAAATCTTCGTCGCTGGAACCAAGGGTCAAAGTTGGCGGACGAAGTGACAGCGGCAAAATTCTCCGCCATCATCTGCGCTATGCTTCGTTCGTCGGTAATGATACGTCCGTGATCCAGTAGTCCAGATACTGGTGGGAGGGAGTACCTTCCAGATATACGGCGAATGGACTCCCATACTTTTGACGAAGGAGTGGAACGATTTATAGTGCTCACAGAGTACTGCCATAACCTTTTCTTGCTCTCCTTAATAACTCGACGCGCCATAGCTCGTGCAATACGGAACGCTGCTGGTTGTCAGATGATGGACACAACATAAAACGACGCAACGACCCGTCTGCGACCCTGGATGGCGGAACGACTTTCGTCGTTCCACCAGGGCACGGGCATCCTTCGCAACGTTCCGGAGCTTTTCGGCATGGTCTAAAATGTGTCTCTTGAAGGCAGAGAAACAAGGGATTAGACCGTGATAAGAGTTGGATTTCCTCTTTGTGAGCCTGAAAGCCGCTGACGTTCCACTGAAGTATGGGAGCCATCCTACCTATTTAAAACCACCCACCCCAGTTCAGGTGGGTCCTCCGATGATGGCTGCTGAAGAACGGGACCAGGTTCGTCCACCAGCATTAGGACTTCATCTGGGTCATAGACGAATCTGTCTTTTCTGCGGTCTCGGAGTCTGGAGGTTCTTTCTTCCGCCGAGCCCTCCGCCCCTTTCTTTCCCTGCCAGTTTGTCGTCTGGGGGGAGAAGATGAAGGGGACTTAACAAACATACTGGGATCCGTATGTTTGAATTTCGGACCCCGAACTTTTTGTATAGTTTGCCATCCGCTGCTATCGGATGATGTTGCTGCAATATGTTCTACCGCAGGTACTATGGCTGCTGCAGTAGTTGTTGTTCTAGTAGATATTTGATTCATAGTTTCTGGAACGGATGGCTGTGCTTCTGCTGGTGGAACCGGAAATCAAGCTGTCCTTGTGGTTGGGGTTGTAGATTTGCTGCTACCAACGTCCGCGGTCTTTGGTGTTATGACCTTAGTGGACGTAGCGCCACATTTGCATTGACATGAGCACGTTATACTTGTGCCCATGTCAGCAAACGACGTCTGTGTAGCAACGCTTTCCTTCCTGACGGGAGTTGACAAGGTTTTGGCGAAGCTAGTAGTGAAGACGGGCGGAACAAGCGCCTTAAACCTCTTCTTCGCTACGCGATAAGGTCTTTAACTCCTTGGTCTTTAACTCCTCTATCTTCTTTTCATCGAGATACACCCGACACTCCCTGCTCCAAGCTCGATGTGCCCCGGAGCAGTTGACACACACTTGTGGGAAGGTGCAACTAATGCCTACCTTATGCGCCCCCTTCCCGCATATTCCACAGGTGGAGTTGCCCTTGCAGGTCAGGTCGCCGTCGTATGACCGAACCGCTGGCACTTAAGGCAGCGCATTGGGTCCGGTACATACGGGCGTATATTGATCTTTAAATAACCTGCCTTGATGTCTTTCGGCAACGTTGTAGTGTCGAACGTCAGGACGAAGGTGCCTATCTTCTCAAGACTGCCGCTAACCCTTCGTTTAATCTGACGACCCTCGACCACATGTTCTGTTGACTACTCCTTAAGGAGTTCCTCGGTCTCTAAATCCGTACGTTCCCGGCAGGTGATGACGCCTTTACTGGAATTTAGAGTTTTATGGAGTTGGCACTTCACTGCGAACTCCCCGAGCTTCTCACACTTAAGGAGTTGGACAGCCTGCCTCTGGGTGGATGTTTCCCGAAGCAGTGTCCCATTCCTCAGCTTTTTTTTTTTACCGATTTGAGGGTACCCGCCATACCCTCTAAACCTTAATAGACATTCTCAAAAGATCCATCCACCCTAGTCATGATAACGAAGGCATTGTCTATTATACAACCCATGCCGTTATTCTCATTTTGTTCTGGGGGAGGGCTGTCAACCCTCGCCCGCTTGTATGAACTGGGATGTTTTTATTAACCTGCGACACACCCGGGCCGCAGGGGTTTTTGGTTTCTTGTGAGGAATTTTGGTCCCATGAGTAAAACCCAGTCTATGAGAAAATGCTTATACAACAGGGGTGCTAATGTGCCCCTGAGGTTGCGTGTTAACGAGTGATTTCCCTCGTCACCCATACACCTCCTCGGCACGTGGCTGACCTTGAGGTTGAGGTTTTTTTTTATAGAGGTTAGTTCCGTCCTCCCGATCCGGGCGATGATGCCAAGATCCCAGTTCTCCTAGGCACACAACGTTACACTGTCACTCCCTACGGTGGTCGTTGAAGCATTGAAGGAACACACCGACCAAAGGTATGAACAGGATGAGGCAGCTTTACCCAGAGTTAAGTCCGATGTCACCTCTTCACCCAAACACCGCGGTCGCCTTATATACTGCAACAAACAGACCCATCCTCCTATATGCATCACCTTTTTGGGGCAATGCCGTTCCCTTAAACATCAGACTACTCCAGCAAGTGCAAAACCGTGCCATACGGTTCGCATATAATCTGCCAAGAGACACCCCAACACTGAACTACACAGAATCAGTGGCCTACCAACACTGCACGAACGCTTAAGATCTACTGCAACGAGGTTACACATGGAGTGCCCCAATCACGACAACCCGTGATAAGACAGCTGAGTACCCTTGTCCAATACAACAAAACACAAGATAGCCGGTAAAACTGGTAAACGATGCCACACAAAACTGAACAATGCGATCACACACGACCCATCAAGTCGAATAATGCTAACCCCACTTTGATGACACCCCAGGAGACTATTGCCGTGGTAAGCTCACTTTTTCTGGTTTGTCGAGAGCGCCGTCTTAATACGCGGCCTGCTGGCTGAAAGTAACAACTATCAGCCAGAGGAAGAAAGAACGGATGATAATCCAGCCCCAATACCAAAATTCCGTTTTCTACCCATCGTGATTCAGGAAGTGCCTAACTACACAGCACTGAACACAAAGCTGAAAATCGAGCTCACTGGAGGATTAAGGGCGAGAGTCATCGGCGGATACCTTAAATTTTTCACGGAGAACAAGGACGATTATCTTACAATTAAAGAATTTTTCGATCAAAACAGCATTAGCTACCACAGTCATCAGCTGCCTGAGGAAAAGCCCCTAAGGGTAGTCATCAAAGGACTACCAGCCACTACAACTACAGAAGATATAAAAGAAGACCTACTCACGAAATGCTAAAACGTTACCACAATCACCAGTTTAAACGGAGGAACCCTGATACGCGGGAACTTGTGCCACTGGCTACCTACACCGTGACCCTCCTGTAATAGAACGGGCATAATGCCTTTAATGTAATTTTATTTAATTTAACAGAATTTACAGATATCAATAAGTTGGTAATATAAGCTCTCTGAAGTAAAGACATTGTCGCAAGTATCGCTGAGATGTAATGGTGTGTGAATTGTATTGAAATGTTGATCGGCAGACAACGAGTGATTTCTTAAGTATTAATCTGGATTAAATGTAATGTAATTATTTACGATTTTCCTACCTTTAAAAGCACATGAACTTGCAATTTTGGGAGACGAAGTGTCTGGCAGTTTGCTTCTGTTGCGAAGAACAAATTTGACAGTGAAATAAAAAAGTTGCAAATGTGCACTAATTTCTTGTGTGTAACTGTAAACTTTGAAAGTTGTTATCTATACTAATGAAGCTAACCAGACTGGCGACTGTGATCTAGTTCAGTTTGTAATATTCATAGCTTTGAAAGTAATTCTATCAGTTAATTTCTTCGTCGATATTTAAGAATAGATTATATAGACAATTAGCATTTAATAGCTATACTCCCTTTAGACTAAAAATCGGGAGCGATATATAACGAAACGGTAATTTTGTTCCTACACGTGAGGATCGAGCGTTATAAGAGCCAAGACGGCCCCCACAGTGTACGAGGTGCCAAAGACACGGCCACACGGCGAACTATTGCCGACTACCCAGCCGCTGCGTCAAATGCGCCAAATTTCACGCAAACAAGGAGTGTAAATTGGCCAAAACAGACAAGGAGAAATGCATCAACTGCACGGACGATCACGCAGCATTCTGGAGAGGCTGCCCAAAATACCAATAGCTATTATGACCCATCAGGATAGTGCAAAACAAAGAGGAAAAGAAATAGAAGCTTAAGGAAAACCACTGTACTACCACCAACCAAAAGCCACCAGGAAGAAATTCAAACCAAACAGCAGGAGGAAAAGAGAAAACAACATATGCTGACTCCACCAAAAATCGAAACACCCGCAGACACGAAGAGCATGAACCTTAATCCAATAAAAGAGAAAAGAAAGAAGAGGAAGACGAAGACCTGTACAACTCAGAATTCTTCGGGAACGACCATGAGAAGTTCTTCAAAACATTTAAGAAAACGATGGAAAGATTTAAAAGGGTCCGAGGTATATGGAACAAACTAATTGCACTCGTGCAAGGTGTATCGCTCCTGATGGCCTAATGGCTCTTCTACATCAGGAGAAACTGAAAATAGCAGTATGGAACTTCAACAACGTGAAAAATAAAAGAATAGAACTGCTGGAGTTCCTGAAGAGAGGGAAAATTGAAATAGCACTCCTCTCGGAGACCTTCCTCAAAACCGAGGGCCAGCTTTCGACTCGCGGGATACCAAATATACCGATGAGACAGGCTCAACAGAGAGGATACCACAACTCACAGAATTAGAAGCCACAGCAATCAAGATATTCACGTTAGAAGGCCATAATGTGGTGACTGCTGCATACCTGATACCAAACAGGAATTTAATGGAATCTGACGTGGTTGAGATTCTAGCGCTCGGCACAAAGTCATCATAGGAGGCGACCTAAACGCCAAGCACTTCGCTTGGAACGCGAGAAGAAATAACGCCAGAGGAGAGTAGCTACTCCAGCTGGCAGAAGGACACAACATCGAGATCTTTGGCCCAGAAGACCCCACACACACAACGACAAACCCCCGCGGACAGCCAGACGTGATAGACATTGTACTGGCAAAAAATATCGTCAAGCGCATCGTGCTAAGGACGACGGATGAACTATCCTCCGATCACCTAACAGTACTGCTGGAATTCCGCAACTGGATACTTTGGCACAATAAACCAAGGACTACCAGGCAAACTGACTGGCAGCAGTTCAGATGGATTGTGATTGACAATAATAACCCCACACACAACGTTACCACCACTGACGAAATAGACAACGCAAATCTACATTTGGATAAGACTGTACTCGAAACCGCACAACAATTCTCAGTCACCACCACTACCCATAACAACTTTCAGGAGGAGCTGCCGCCACTGCTGGAGGAACTGCGATATCTACGGAACAGACACAGAAAACTCTGGCATCGCCATCGAGATCTTGCCGATCGACGCCGCTACACGGCATATGCAAGATAACTCCGCGCTCGGCTGCAAGAGTTGCTGTCAGAGCAGTGGGAGCACAGGATGGATACTCTAATGTGAGAGTACAGAGAAGCGTGGCAGCTGGTAAAAGCTCTGAAACAACCACGAGACCCAAAGATTGCCATAAACGGGCTGGCAGGCCCATGCTTCACACACCTCGCGAAGGCGGAGGCCCTAGCAGAAAACTTTGCTCAACAGTACACCACCGCAGAATACGATCTGACAGCAGGCTGCAGACGACATCGAGCAGGCAAGCAGACGAAGTCCTCAACACCCCACCAACGGACCAACCACTTCTCACAACACCAGAAGTCTGGAGGATTATCCACAAGCTAAAGACGAAAAAACCTCCAGAGCACGACAAAGTAGAAAATCATCATTTGAAAAATTTGCCTAGGAAATCCGTATTTTAAATGCTTGCCTACTTCAGTGCTACTTCCCGACGTCGTGGGAAACGGCGAAAATAACGGCTATTTCCCAAGCGAGGGAAAGATCACCGCTTCATAGAAAGTTACCGCCCTATCAGCCTACTTTCCTCAACATCAAAAGTTCTGGAAAGAGTGCTGATCACAAGAATTAACTCCAGCCTCGAAGCCGAGAAAACAATACAAACAGAACAATTCGGCTTCCAAAGCCGAGTGGCAGTAACTAGTTTACTTCTGAAAATAATAACGGAAGATACCAGTAAAAATTTCAACCACAGCAAATCGACGGCAGCCGTCTACTTCGATATGGAAATAACCTATGATCAGGTCTGGCACTATAATTTGATCCATAAACTGCATACCCAAACCAAAATGTACCACTGCTATGTAAAACTCATAGTAACTTACCTAAACAACCAACGATTCTACGTACCAGTGGACGGTCAAAGATCCTCAATCGACGCGATCACCACTGGCATCACACAAGGATCAGTCATGGCCCCAACGCTCTTCATCAACTAAGTCAACAACATACCAACACCACCGCACGTGAAGAAGGAACAGGCCACGATGCTCCACGCCTGAGGAAACAGATATGATCTCAACTTCATCCATCTTCAAAGGGGCATAGATTCCTTTACAGACTGGTGCAGAAACAACAAAATTAAAATCAACGCCACCAAGTGTGCAGGAGTTTACTTTACAAAGAAGAGATCCATCCCACCCAGTCAACTCTCCGTAATGGGGCAAGAAATAGCCTGGGTACCACAGCATCAGTACTTAGGTGTCATACTAGACAAAAAGTTACTGTACCGAGAACATATTTTAGATCGATAAAGAAAAGGACTGGCCATAGCATCCAATTTCGCTCCAGTGCTACGCTACAACAATTTAAGTATCACGACAAAAATCTGGCTATACAAATCTGTAACTATACCCTATTTGCTCTACGGATGCCAAATGTGGGGAACAGCAATCCCGTCCAGCATCACTAACATTCAAAGGATTTAAAACAAATGTCTTCGAATGATCCTAACCGAACCGCCCTACACACCAACAGATCAAATTCTTTGGCAACAAACATAGAAACAATAAATACACAGGTTTACAACCTAACCAAAAACTTCATAGAAAATATAGAAGCAAGAAGAAATCAAATTGACCGATTCGCCACACTGGGCACAGTAATGCCAAGAACGTGGCATAAATATAAAGTACCACTCAGTATAATTTACAACCTAGTATAACATTCAAGACTAATATCAGTGGGGTTTTTCACCAAAGGTCATTTATGATGACCACAGCAATGATTTTTAACCCTAAAGTGTAATAAATTGAGCCCCCAAAACCAACCCTAACTTTACCATATTGACAAAACTACGAATGGTAGTGGGGTTAAATTACACATCCGCTGAGGAAAAACGACACACACTCACAAAAAAAAATTAATAGAGGATCATAAAGACCTCAAAATTGCAATTTAGTTAGTGTGCGAACAACATACCAAACAAAAAAAATAGAGCTCCAGGACTTCATCCAACGGTTCTAGCTGAATATAGTATTGCCGACAGAGACCTCCCTAAAACCGAACGACAAACTCAAAATCTTAAGACAGAAAATCTACCTAAATGACAGACAGGGACAACGGGGAGAAGGGACAGCTATAGTCATAAATAACAGGCTGACCCATGAACACATCCAATTACCGCAACTGATCGACATGGAGGCCACAGCTATAAAAATCCACTCAGCGATTGGCCACATTACATTGGTGTCGGCGTACCTCGCATCAAACCGGACACTGTACGAACAGGACCTAAATGCGATACTAGGAACAGACAGAATGGTTATAATTGGTAGCAACTTGAACTCTAAGCACAACGCTAGAAACTCAAGGGTGAGCAACGACAAAGGGAAGCGCCTCCTAGCCCTCGCAGAGAGGCGCAACATTCAAGTGCTAGGCCCCAAAGCACCGACGCAAATCCCCAACAGCCATAAACACAAACCGGATTCCTTCACGTGGCCACCGTGAAGGACATCCCACGTCGGATTAAAGTCGTCAATGACTTATTATCCGACATTTAACCTGTGCTATTCCAAATAAAGAACTGGTTCTCACCACACACGAGCAAGAAACGATCGAAAGAAGTGGACTGGAACCAATTACGCAGAACAGTCCATTACCAAGCCAAAACCAAAGAAACCTATCAACAAAGAAGATATTGAGAAGGCAATAAAACACTTCAACCAAGTGGTGATGGAATCTGACAGGAGTGCCTCAAATACAACCATCTACCCACCCTTCAACGACGAGCTACCACCAGAGATTGAAAACATACGCTACCTAAAGAACACGGCAAGAAAATTAATGCAGCGGTTCAGAGATCCTCACGATAAAAGAAGAAACAAACAGCTTACCTCAGAGCTGAAGGGCTGCATGTCAGGATTAAAAACAGAAAGATGGGAGACCAGAATGTAGAACCTAATATTAAAAAACAGAGACACTTGGCAACTTGTGTGCTCCGTCAAAGCCTAAAGGGGCTTCAACACCGCAATCAGCGGGCGAGCAGGGCCGTGCTTTCTACCAGTGGCCAAGGCGGAGGTGCTGGACGAGTACTTCGACAGCCAATACAGGGAGGTTGATTACGACCCGAAGGCAACAGAAGCGCACGTGGCCGAGGACATCGAAAACACGGCACCCAACATCATGGAATCACAACCGGAGGATGAGCCAGAGTTTACGGCACCGAGCGAAATCCGGAACTGGCGAAGAACAAAGCCCCAGATGCATCCGGAACTGGCGAAGAACAAAGTCCCAGATACCGACAGGATTACAGACTCACACCTGAAGAACCTGCCGAAGAAAGTGATCGTGATCCTCACCAGGATAAGCAATGCCTGCACTCTCCAAAGATACTTTCCGGATGCATGAAAAGTTGCCAAGGTCTTGGCCATCCCCAAACACGGGAAGGCCCAGCGACTTCCATCAAATTACAGGCGCTTCAGCCAACTTCGCTCCGCCTCAAAGGTGCTGGAGAGAGCACTGCTCAAGCGGATAAACGGACGCGGAAAGGACAATCCGCAAAGAACAGTTTGGCTTCCAGAGTAGGGTAGGTAGCTCCTCCGATTGACTGAAGACGTTTCCCGGGGATTTAACTACAAAAGGTCGACGGCGGCTGTGTTCCTAGACTTAGAGAAGGCATATGATAAGGTATGGCGTGCAACCTCATCACCAAACAACGAACACAGACGTCCGTCCGGCACTGCTACAGTCAGTTGATCGGAAGCTACCTGCAGAACAGAAGGTTAGTAGATGGAGTACCTGTTTTCTGTATAGAAACCGGGAAAACCCATGACGTCACGAAGTGAGCAGCCAATCAGCGTTCAGGGTCGTATAATGTCACAAGATGGCGGATCGTTAGTTGGTTCCTCCACCGCTAAGGAGGCAGCACCGGTCGGGCTTGTGCATGCGATAGTTCCTTGACCGGCCGTGAGATGGCATCATCTTCCAAGGGCTTAATTTATTTGGGTGCAGACATTCCACTCCCCCAAGAGAGCGGGGAAAACCCAAACCCCTGAGGCAATGGCTATTTCTGTTTTGGAATGCGGACGTCAGACAAGTTTCTACATGACGTGCAGTAGCCTTAGGCTGTCGTGGCGACAGTACTCTTAAGTAGTGACGACAAAACTATGGATTCGTCTATCACTCTAGTTCCTAGTGACCATTCCACAATGAGACGTGTGTTGTGTATACCAATTCCATCTTTACCGAGAAACTTAAATATAATTAAAGTCATATCTTCGAGGAGTTCAAATGGACCCATTGGTTTAAGTAGAAATTGGAGGATTAGTTCATCCATTAATCGGGAAATAGAGAATGATGGTCTCAATGATGTCCCGAATCGACTTCCTCTAAGATGTATACTGTTTGAGACAGATGTCAAGCTAGCTATAGAAGAGGGTGTTGACGTCACTGTCGGGGTATAAAGACCATTACACCAGCCAGCTCGCCCTCAGTTGCCGGTCGACGCTCGTCAATTGCAGTTCACTTTAACTAGTGAGGTTCTCCTGTTTTCAACATGCTACAAGTTAAACAGCAGTGACACCAAGCGGATCACTGTTGGTTTGTCACCTAAATTGGAATTTAATCCAGTAGTTGTACACGAAAAAGTTGGGTACAATAAAGTCACTCTCACACATGAAGAGTGGGATGTACTGAGACAGCTGGTCTATACAATTGGTGGCTTTTTCAGCAACACTGAGCATCTGCAAACGAGTGTCTCACTCGGCAACCACACCATCTCGTCCCGAGCCGTGGCTCGAGCGAAAACCATATCGTTTTACAACAACGCTGTTCCTGCCTATGGTGTGTTTCTCGGCGAATCAACATGGGACAACATGGTCGACGCCCTGCCAGCGGTGACCAGCGCCATCAACACCATGAAGCCCCGGAGTTATCAAGTTAGCAAGTGCTACAACGAGTTTGTGAATACGTTATCAGTGAAAGTGATTCGTGACTACCCCCGTTGTTCTGTGAATGGCCTGATAGATTTGTTTTTTGATAATGTACATGTCAATGAAGTGTCATACAACCCCTGTTCAACACTAGTCTATGAACGTTTAAAGTTAGCAATTAAAGCATATAAAAAGCTGTTAGTGTATGATGATGTTAAGCGCAAAGTTGAACAAGATTTAAAAGGAACTGATGTATTTAGCAGAATTGTAAACAGAGGTGGTGATGACGTATGCGTTAATAATTAGTGACACCGGCCATTCCCCAGTCCGCTATGATGCGGCTTACAAATCTAAAATTGACTTTGTGCAACTAAAAAATTTGATTTGTACTTGAATTGTGAGTAAATAAAATCATTTTACCAGATTTTTCTTTTGTCATTTCACCTATCCTAATTAAATAAAAAGATAGTATATATTTTTAAAAAATCTTTTATTTCGCCCACCAATTGGCGATTAAAAATACATTTTCAATTGCACACATATTATTACAAAATATATGTAATTTACAAAGTTTTCTCAAATTATTTTTCTTGAGTTCTCGTAGTGGTGGACATCCTAAATCTTCCAAGTTGTAGCATACTTTCATCCTGATGATTTTCTGTAGCCATCTAGCCTTATCCCGTTCTTTAACCTAAATGATTGAATCATCCTCATTGGTTATTGCATGTAGTATAGAGCACATCTTGCTGAAGGAAACACCATCTGCGTTCCAAGGTATTCCATGATAATTGTGTGTTAGCCATTACCTGATGGTTCATTACCTCCACGCGATGGTGATGCTACTGAAATACAATGTGTAGCGATAATTTTGTCCGAGCGTACTATGCATAAAGCAACTTCTTTGAAAATAAACCCTCCATCCTTCTTCATGGAGCCCTGTGCGTCCAGGAAGATGGTCGGTGGTCGGCATGGTAATGGTTGACAGGACTGGCTGCTACTTGATTTTATGTCAGCTTACGCACGACACTTGTTAGAGGGACAGTATTCTACTACACGATCGTGCAAGATCAAGCAGTATGCAGCGGTGTAGGCAGGAAAATTCTCACTGCTATCAAACACCATACGAATGTCGACAGGTCCTGTTTTAACAGATTCATTTTGATGTGAACAGTCTATTACGGCGATAGGTGTAGTTTCTATAAAGTCTTCACGTTTTAGTAGCGGTAAAGGATGGTCTCTGTCGTAGTAAGACTGTTGGAATCTTGCATACATATCATACAACACTGTGGTTCGGTTTTTCTTAAAGTGCAAATTCATGTTCTCATATGGATATGCCATATCATTTAGGAACACTTTGACATTGGCGAGATTGCAGTCGTCAAATATTGCTGCACTGAATTCCGCATTCCGTTTCCTGTTTGTTTGTAATCCCAGAACCACGAACCTAGGTTTCTCCAGTTGCGTTGATGTTTTCAAAGACTAAATTTGAGTCTTGCTGATTGGAAGCAACGGGTACTCCAACAGATCCCAACTTCTGAAATTAATGCGAAGTGGTTTCCCACTGTCTACAATCTTAAGCAGCGCTAGCTTTTCTCTTTCACCTATTTGCTAATGAAGCATCACCCATGCCAGTTTGATGATGGTGAATTTACTTTCCTGAGGATTTGGATTGGCTTGTACATATGAATTTGTATCGTCCCTAGCTCGAATCAATATTAGTTCTTGTTTTACATTTGCAAGTATCTTTTTAAAATCTTCGCAAAACCCCAAGAGCATACTCAAGCGGTATACATACATGAAAGTAACCATTTCCAGGATGCGCGTTGACCCCATCCTGCATTGATCAACACACCCATTTGTGGGGGGCTTGCAGAAATAAGCGTTTTCAATGTGCTTATGATACCAACGTTTCTATTTCGGTCAATTTCAGTTCCATTAAGTTCATATCGAATTTCCTCAAACAGAAAAGCGAATGCATTGGATGTGATAAGTGAATTAGTTACTGCTCCATCCGATTTCATGAATCTTCCTTCAATATGCAAGTAGCTTTCGCATGGTAGTGTATATGTCTCTTGGTTCTGAATTGGTATACGAATTTCATCATTGTTATTAAATGTGGCTGGCGTATGCAGGTTGGTGACTCAAATATTGTTTGCGCGTCACCGACTCGTTCAAACTCCACACTGGAAGTTATGTCTAGCACCTCATCCATGATTTTTGAACTGTATAGCCTAACGACTGTAGGAAGAGCACGTTCTCAGGTATTAATCGTGTCACTGTTGATTCACGACTGACAGCTTTGCGTGGTTGACGCTTCTTATTATAACGAGCGCCCATTCTTTTTTATATGTAGTCTGAGAGTGATGGTTTCTCCTCTAAAATCCACTAAATTACCGTCTTGATCGACAACTCTAACGTTGATATTGCTGAGAGTTTTCACTGTGATGGGTAGAATATATGACATTAGCGGGTACTTCCACAATCTTGTACCCTGGCGGGACTGTTGGAAAAAAACTCGTGTAGTGTATGTCCCAGCTTATCGTTGACGTAATTTCCTGTACATATGCTGCATTCTATTCTTATAGCGTTAATTTTGAAGATCTGCACAGTATAGTCAGAGGTATGAAATCGAGGCTTTAACACACGTTTCGAAAATCCGAGCAGAGATCCAATTGAGTTGTAGCGAAGTCAATTTCCACAGGTGTTTCTATCTCACACTTGAGTGAATTGTTGGTTGCTCTAATTACTAGCTTGTCGTTTTTAGTATGCCTAACTAAATAATTCGCCAAATCGTCAATATCGTAAGATCCTGTGGGTATGTCTATCACTTTATTCTTCGAGTAATGAAATTTACAATTTGATTGGTCTATATTGCTAATCGAATTGTAAGTCTGAAAGTCAACAAACCGACTTTGTAATCACCTTGGCTCAAATCTATTGGTGGAAAGTAATCACAGCACAAGACTGAACTGTTGCCCGACAAGCAGAGTGTTACAGACATGTGTTATCCTGTTCAAGGTTCGTGAAGACTGATGTCACTACATTTTCATACAGGAATTTTAAACACAAATGTCCACAAACATGTGTACCAAACTTCTAGTGTTGCTGCACATTGTAAAGTATTCTGTTCCCTGCAAAGTATCGCTTTAGTTCCAACGGAAGAGGTAAGTCACCGAAACTGTCGAAGTATTTAACTACATCATCTTTGTACTTGATGTAAGCAACCCAATGTGTTCCAGCACTTTTAGCACTATCCAAGTTCACAATTCCACATTCACGTTCACGAATTTTTTTGGGCAATGTGTCACGCATGAAAACACCACGAAAATAGGGTATGCGCAAACGCTTTACATGCTTACGTATGTCATCGTCCGTCAGCGGCTGAACCGACATTTTTTTAATCCAGACCCTTCTTTCCGGTATGGCTTCAAATATAAACCTTTACCCCTCATGGCAAGTGTCTCCATCGTTTTGTTGTGTCGTTTTTCCTCAGCCAACTGCTTATTCGCCTCTTTCGCTGCTTTAACAGCTTTGACGACATTAGCCACACCCCCTGCTAAAGCACCAGCAAATAATGGTATTAATGGAAGAATACCACCCTTCTTTTTTTTCTTCGGTTTCTTTTTCTTAATACCCCCGCCAAACTTTAACTTGGCACGCATGGCCCTATTAACCAAGAATGCTGCTGCACGTTCACCAAACTTTGCATCTTTAGTCCTTCATTCTATACGCAGCCCTCTCGACGAGTATCCGATCTGCTTCAACTCTATCTGCCCCCTGTGCATAAGCAATATCGTGTTCCCTGCAGGCTGCATCTAGTGGGTTGATACCCTTCTGCCCAAGCGCCAACCGTTTTTCCAGTTTAGTACCAGGACCACAAAACTGGTATGTAGGTATATGCGCCTCAAAAGGCATCTTGTCGATGAGCTTGTTTAAAATGCCACTGACCCTTCTTCTTCTTCCTCGTAGGAGGCATTGTTACCAACTAATATACTTTACTTGTTCGCGCGGCCTATATATAGCCGGAGCAATCACCTAACCTTGTCAATATGCAGTTCGTCAAACAGCGAGACACATTGCCCGTGAGTAATGTTGATTCTGTCGGCAACAATACTAGACGGAAGAAGAACGGACCTCTGTTCCCTGAGACAGTGAGGGCAATAGTGTGTGGCCCATCAAATTGTGGGAAAACCAATCTTGTGCTCTCGCTGCTGGAACACCCCAATGGTCTTAGATTTGAAAATGTATACGTGTTTTCCAAGTCGTTGTACCATCCAAAGTATCAATTACTAGGGAAAATATTAGAACCCATTAAAGAAATTCAGTATTTGACTTTTAGTGATAATCAAAGTGTACCTCCTCCAAGTGAAGCTCTACCTAATTCTGTGTTTGTGTTTGACGATGTTTCGTGTGAGAAGCAGAATAATATACGAGATTACTTTTGCATGGGCAGGCACAGATCAGTGGATTCTTTTTACTTGTATCAGACATATAGCCGTATACCGAAACAGTTGGTTAGAGACAATGCTAACTTGATCGTAATCTTTAAACAGGACGATATGAATCTCAAATACATTTACAACGACCACGTCAACACCTGACATGACGTTCAACGATTTTAAGAACCTATGTGGGTACTGCTGGAATGATTGTAAACATGGATTTTTGGTTATTGACAAAGACTGCGACATGTATACATGGAAGATACCGCAACGGATTTGATTCATTTTTGAATAAATAGCTGAACACCCTACGTACTGGTATCATTACAACCATGGACAAGTTTAGGAGAACTTCAACGACACAGAATAAGAGAGTGTTTGTGTACCCACCTCAGAACATACTTCTTACGAATGATGGTAACTTGGATTGCCAGGGTAAAGTACTCAAACGTGTGGCCAATCCCATCAAAGAAGACGATGCCGCCACCAAAAGATATGTTGATAAATTTATCGAAGAATTGAAAACGGCAGAAGTGACTATAGTTATAACTATTGCAGTAACAGATATGCTTCAAGATCACGCATTCATACTAGAGGCAAGGTCTAAACTATTATGAAATCCCTGTCAATGGTGTAAGTCGACTCAATAGTCAAACCGGGTAGGGTTGATGTGAGACTGAATTGGAGTAAAGATGCAAGGTTACTCTATGTGAAGCGAGGTGATAAACTTAGATTTTTCCCAACAACTATAAATAATCAACACTACAAACCATTTACAGTAACATTAACAATGAGATATAAAATAGTACAGTGAACACCCACAAGCTTCATTTGATGTGTAAACATGGATGCAACAACAACTAAACGTGGCATTATAAAGGCTCGTAATGCAATTCGACGAAAGTTACTCGAGCTGAAGACGGGCCAGATTGACTCCGAGAAATTTTTCAAGGATTCATTAAGACCTGTGACAGATACTATGGAAAGAGTTTTCTTACCTCAGCGACATATACAGCAGCAGTCTCCTCTCTTGATCAAAGATTTCTCGAAGTCACTAAGTCGAAGTGAGCGAGATTATGATTCAGTGTATGGTGTCAGAAAGAAAAATGATTCACTAATGATTGGGAACTCACCTGTTACTATTGATGAAAATGTTATTTTAATCGATGGTAATGAATATGAAAGAACTAGAGGGCTAATGGAATAGTTGTTTTTGAAAAACCCAAAACAGTATACTGCCAAGGACTTGAAAAGCTATTCTGAAATATTAAACAACACGAGTGCTCACAGAGTAAATTTTAGTCCATCAGGCAAAGTTTTGAAGTCACCTGGGAATATTAAGTATAAAACCATAATCTCTAAAATTGTAAATCAGTCTGGTTCTGGTCTTCTCCCTATGAAGGAATATGTGTATTGGGACGATCCGAATGAACTCGTCGAAAGATTGAAGTTACTTACCTCATCGACATCTGCAGGACATACGGCACACTCCAACGAAATTTTATCAGTGGTTGAAGAACTTCGTGAAAGAGACATTATATTGTAACATGGATCAATTTGTGGCAGAACTCCATCGACCAGCAAGAAGAAATTTCCCAAGACGTCACGTTGTCATCAAAGGACTCGATGATCTGTGGCAAGCTGATATTGTGGAAATGATCCCATACTCTCGTAAAAACAGTGGCTACAAGTATATACTGATGGTGATTGATACTTATTCAAAGTTTGCATGGGCTTTACCTCTCAAGAACAAGACAGCTAGTGTGGTTGCTGATGCTATGAAGAGAATCCTAAGTGGTGGTCGTGTTCCTAAAAACTTACAAACTGACAACGGAAAAGAGTTTTACAATTCCAAGTTCAAGAATCTCATGACTAGCTATGGTATTAATCACTACTCAACATATACTCATCTTAAAGCATCAATAGTTGAACGGCTAAACAGAACTATTAAGAATGCAATGTGGCAAGAATTCAGCAGACATGGCTCACATCGGTGGATTGAACTTCTTCCTCAGTTAATGTCAAATTATAACAACAAGTGGCATAACACCATCAAAATGAAACCCTGTGATGTTAAGGACAACTCTTTACTTT
Source organism: Vandiemenella viatica (assembly GCA_031002005.1). Classification (NCBI taxonomy): domain Eukaryota; kingdom Metazoa; phylum Arthropoda; class Insecta; order Orthoptera; family Morabidae; genus Vandiemenella; species Vandiemenella viatica. The sequence goes on from JARYHS010008074.1 coordinate 71,488,823, forward strand.
CAACAGTGTACTTTCCGTGTGAAGACTACCACACCAGCAAAATTCAAAGTTGGTGACCATGTTAGGATTAGTAGGTTTAAAGAAAAGTTTGACAAAGGCTATCTGCCAAACTGGTCAACTGAAGTGTTTACCATTCAGAAAAGTGAAATTATCAAATCCTGTAACTTATTTACTTAAAGATTATCAGGGTAAAGATATTGCAGGAGCATTTTACCAGCAAGAATTACAATTAACAAAACATCCAAGTACATTTCTTGTTGAACGAGTAATAAGGAAAAGGAAGAATATGGCATTAGTGAAGTGGTTAGGTTTTGATAAATCGCATAACACATGGATAAATGTAAAAGATTTATTTAAATTATGATTCATCAATAAACATCAGTACAGCATATATTTGTTGTTTTTTCTCTCCTCACCCATAGCTAAGAGACTATTTTTTTTACAATTTTCTTTGACAATATTTTTTAACAATATAGAGGCTTTGAGGCCATTTTACAGTATACGACTAACACTAAATACAGTGCTCTGACAAAACCCCAGAGAAAATATGACGCTATTTTACAAGACATTAGACAGATGAACAACACTTCATCATTTGCTATTTACACGTCATGATCGATATTAGACAACTTCATCAACTGCTATTTACACGTCATGATCGATAGATTGCGAGGTATACTCTCTGTTGTACGTCGATAATTTAAGAAATCCTGTTTGGCCTTACCAATCCTTCCAGGTTCTTTTGCAATCTGATCTATAATCGATGGCACGTTCCGGACGATATGTGTGGCCCCAGGATATCGTCTCACACTTTATTTCTGCTATCACCTCACAGATTAAATTTAGTTATACCTAATTTTCTCTATAAAATCAAAGGATTTGTTGTTTTATAACAACTACTATTTATTCACACGACTTAATTCAAATATTTATTCTCGTTGATACAACATAAAATCTCACATATATCCAACATCTGCTTCTCCTTGGATTAAACCAAAACAACATAACAAAGCCTACAAACTTCAACAAAACAAAATATATAAAAACTTAAATTTACCCATTTTTACACATACTACTGTACGGCCTTGAATGTAAAATAAATACATTCATATATTCCATAAGTCGTAAAATTATTACTATTAATATTACTATTATTTCCATGTCTGATGAAGTGGGATCTCATACATGCCACCACTTTACAATAAATCAGCACATTTTTTATTAAAAAAATTGATTATTTGTTGTAAAGTACAACACGATCATCAGACATGTCTCCTTTACACAAACTGTTTACAATCTTTTGAACTCACATTTGTCTCCTCACACACATCAAAATCAACTCATCGTCACTGTCATATTATCAGTTTATTGTTCACTTATTTATACAAGCTACTCTTCATTTCACCTTTATCATCTCTGACTTTCTACAATTTAAGATCTGCTACATTACGTGGCCCAAATTTTCTTTCCGATTTAGGATAAACTACCCAACATACATTTTCATGTGGCTTCCCGTCTACCATAAATGGCCCATGATAAATGTCGAAAAAAAACTTTCTTATTTTAGGGTTCATTCAACTTGATCGGTCTTGCGTCTTTACCAAAACCAGATCATTCAGACTAAATTCAAGGGGTTTTCGTCCTCGGTCATGCCTTTATCTTCTTTCCTCTGTCTTTTTTTTTTTTTTTTTTTTTTTTTTTTCATTTTCTCTTTCGTCGTATTTTGTCAGCTCAATGTTATGCCCCAATAACGTTTTTTTTTTTTTCTTTCTTTCTTTTCTTCGAATCTTTTGAAATTTCTTGTTGCAATAAGTCCTTTTCACCTTTTCCACAAGACCATTCTAATAACTCCATTTTACTTCCATCGGTTAGATATAACTGGCATAAATACTTATTTCTGTTATTACGGTGACTATCTTCTGTACTCCATTCATCACCCTTATTTTCTTTCATTCTCTCTACTCCTTCTTCCTAGTGATCAGACAGACAATTTAATACCTCAGATTCTTCATCTTTCACAGTTGAACTCATACCATGTAACTTATTATCAATAATTTCCATATTTGTCTCTTCCAGCACTACATTTTCTTCATCAATACGCGCAGTATTTCCTCAAAATAAAAAATCTTATTTCTACTTCTTCATCATATCTAATATTCTATTTTATCCTTCTTCTTCGCATTCGTAGTCGTTTTCATTACTATTATCTTCATCGCTGCATAAATTCAAATTCTCCCCTTCTTCACTGTCATCAGAGCCATTGGCTATCTTCTGACAAACTCTCAAATTCTTCTCCCTTAATTCCTCTTGGTATAAGCTCATCTGTTAAAATGCTTTCCTCTTCAGCATAATTTTCCATCTTCTCACAACACTTCTCTTGGTTTTCGTCGTCCTTCACGTCAATTTTAGCCAACCGTTCAACTTCTCCTTCCTGCCAACTATATTCACAACTCCTTGGACCAATCTGTGATTCCTCTTCATCTAAAGACTTAAGGCATTCCCACCATCTGAGTGGTTCTTCTTTTGTAAAATTTTGCGGCATCCTTTCTGAGAATTGATTCTTCACCAGAAAGCATTAGCATATAGCGGCTCATACTATGCATATAATTTTCATCGGTCTCCATCTGTACAGTCTCTATTCCATTGTTAATGTCATCGTCCTTCAGATAGGTCGTGCTTTTCTGTTTCTTTGGTCTTGTTCCTATTATTCCCGCTACTGTTCGGACCGTCCCAGTTGCGGCACCAAGTTTCCCATCGCTCTTTCTGAATCATGATGCCTTCCTTCTTCCTTTCTGTACATCCAAACGTTGTTGTGATGCCCCCATTCGTGATTTTGCCGTCGGTCCTCATATTCCGTTCTTGTATTTCTACCATAGTTACCTATTGAACTGTTCCTCTCTGTTGTATCCAAAAGCACATCCTCTATCTCTTGCAAAATTTTCCCGTGGTGGCATCTGATTCACTTCTTTGTATTCCTTATCCATGACCATTAACCTATCGCCTAGTCTTCAAATCCTTTTTGTTGCCGTTTCAGTCTTCTCTTTCAACTGTTCAATACTCTTCACACAATCTTTCTGGTTTTCATAAATAATTTTATTTTCTCCTTTCATGACTTCCTGCTCTCCCTGTATCACTCCATAATTTTTCTTCACTTCTTCTTCAACTTTTCGTTGCACTAGACAAGTTGTACCCTGTCGATTAGCCTCTTCTTGCCTTTCAACGTATTCGTAGACCATTGCTACTTCCGTTTCAATACTTGTTTTTACGTCTTCTTTCAATATCTGCCGTTAATTCTCCATCTTCTGGCTGCATCTATCCTCCACTTGCTGAATACGTTCGTCCATTTTTAACATAATATCCTGTCTCATCGTTCTCATCTCCTCGGTAATTTTCTGTTCACTTGATTTAAAATCTTCTGTTATTTTCTTTCCCATTTCTTCTGCTTTCTGTTCACATGATATAAAATTTTATGTTATCTTCCTTCCCATTTCTTCCAGTAAGGCAAATAGCATTGAAAATTCGCTCCCTTTCTGTGTGTGAGCTTCATTTTGTTCATTCCCCATTTCTTTCTCTCGAATATTAGTCTGTCTGACTGTCACCGGTATAGACGAAATAGTTGCAATGCTATCTTTGACCTCGATATAACAGATATCACCACCTCTGGCGTTTACTCTAACACTATTTCTGGCCAACTGACTGACTCCACTTTCCCCCATATCTTGATCGATGGTAACTATCCCGGAACTTTCATTTCTCCCATTGGAATTTTAACTCATTTCCCCACCAGAAAATATTTCAGCATCCATTTTAACTACTTCCCCGCACTGTCCTTCCATTATGGTGATGAATTAACTAAACATAATAACAAAAAAAAATTCTCGCAAATTACTACGCTACTCAATATAGTCCCGCCAAAGCAAAACGACGATACATCATTTGAAATTTTGACACAAAATCGTACATCGCAGTATTTATTCAACGTTGCTAAAAAAATACAAATGAGCTCAGAAACTCAACCAGACATTACTTACTGTAATACTACAACACGCATTCAATAACAGTCTCAATATAGCCGTAGTGAAAACTTGCAAAAATAATAGACATACACATATATACCAATTGCTTATCAGATACTCAATATGCTCAAATCCCCCTTTTTAAATGATGTTAATTATCTTTATTTAATTATCTAAAGGCCGTCACAGTATTAATTACTAACTTAAACAACTTTTAACTACTTACAAATGCTTTGCATTACAATCACGTGCTTGCCGACAGTTTCAATAAGTTTTACGTTAGCTAATTTGATTTATTATTACTTTTTTTTCTTACTGTTTTAAGCAATTTTATTTTTAATTTAGCTGCTTACTATTCAATGATCAGTCACTTTTCACGTTTATCGTAAGAAATTTTCCGAACAAAAAATTACAAAATTATTATCTCTGCTACCGTTATTTTGGTGAACTGTTATCCCGTCCCATAAAATATATTGTTCATGTACTTGCCAATTTCCGCGATATCTTCTTCTGCACGGCTGAACTCCGACTGCTTAATGTTCCACAATCCGTAAAAAACAGTGTGTTAATTTACTCTGCAATATCCTGGATTACAGGGTCACCATTTCTGCGAGGTATCCTCTCTGTTGTACGCCGATAATTTAAGAAATCCTGTATGGCCTTACCAATCCTTCCAGGTTCTTTTGCAATCTGATCTATAATCGATAGCACGTTCCGGACGATATGTGTGGCCCGAGGATATCGTCTCACACGTTTTTTCTGCTATCACCTCACAGATTAAATTTAGTTATACCTACTCTTTTCTATAAAATCAAAGTATTTGTTGTTTTAGAACAACTACTATTTATTCAAACGATTTAATTAATTCAAATATTTACAGTTCTCGTTGATACAACATAAAATCTAACATATATCCAACATCTGCTTCTCCTTGGCTTAAAATAAAACAACATAACACAGCCTACCAACTTCAACAAAACAAAAAAATTATAAAAACTTAAATTTACCCATTTTCACATACTACTATACTGTACGGCCTTGTATGTAAAATAAATAAATACTTTCATATATTCCATAAGTCGTAAAATTATTACTATTATTTCTATGTCTGATGAAGTGGGATCTCATAATATGAACAAATCTTGATCAATTGCGTCATGATCGACATTGAACAGATGAACAAAACTTCGGCGATACAACTAATTACATCCCACCCTCCAGTGCACCGTAATAAATACACGGGATAAACGCTATATTTATTCTTCATTCACAAATATATTTACAAAATAGTCACACACTCTCATTCACTCTGGTACAGAATTGTGCCCCCAAGGTAGGGTTCCAATCCCGTCGGGGTAAATATAGCGCTTATGATCCAATCTAGACAGACCCAGCTTGGATACTTCAACAGTGGTAATTCTATGTAGATTAGACTGAAATCGATGTTGGGTATGAAACTTTTCTGCAGCACCATGTAAACAGTCAATGTAATCCACTATGGCGAGTTTTTTGGTGACGGTGCGTCCCAGACCCTTTGCCCGTCTTGAGGTCTGGTTGGATTCTAAGTCGGAACACATACATTTTCGACCTAAGACCCGCGAATTCCACAATCAGGGAACCATTCGCCTCATCCTTCATAACCCCAACTACCTTTTCGTTATAGGGTTCTATACCTGAAACGATTGTTGGGTTTATAACAGATGTGTCGAATTCCTCCCTGTTGCGTTTCATCACTTCATATGGATCACAGCCGTTCACCAAATAGATGAAACTGTCTGTGTCCATATAAAGTAACTTGGGGCGTATAAACTGCGGAATGGCGAATTCATAGTGAAATCGGTACATCCGCAGTTTAGACAGATCGAGAATGCACATTCCGACGTAGAGCGGCTTGTTGAAAAGTATCCGCACTTTCGCCATCTCCAGAGCCACAAAGTCTTTCTCGAAAATAGTCATACGCTTAAAGTGTGGTGAAGCCACATGCTTGCGGGCACCGCGGCGGCCCGGCCAACCTGTACACAATTTCACGTCGCGGTGTTTTCTAAGGTTCTCCATTGTTTTGCCGAAAATTGAATTATTCATAAGTTTGAAAAAGTCTCTCTCAAATTCTGATTTGGCTGACTGACGAGAACGCGTGTTGAGAGAGATGTATTCTTTCAACCACGGTGACTGATTGAAAGAAATTACCCGGTGTACCGTGCCCAACTTCATCCCCAAGCCTACACATTGCTGGAGGACTCGGTAATGGAGAACATACCGAACCTTATCCTCCAGCGTAGTCATCAGCTTGGGGAAAGTAGATCCAGGGGCGGCTTTGTGGTCTGGACATGGCGGTAGGTCTGCTAGAATGTCGTGTATATCATGGGGAATCGTCAAGTCTACCTCTAAAACGAAACCCCTAGGTGAGTCGGCTGCTACGCTCATGAAGTCTATGCTAGCAATCTGCTCGGCCGATAACCATCGAAACCCTCCAGAGGGTAGATACTCCGACATGGTCCAGCCATACAGATTGTTTACATCAAAATACAGATGAAATTTTCAGGTGCGTCGTGGTTGTACTCCGCCATGTACCGGTTATTTGCCTTGGCGTACCTATGGACGCACTGACAAATACCACCACGAATTCCACGTTCGAAAAAGAGAAGCATGTCGATATCTGTCAGAAGATCCAGCTCGACTACGCGTTCTCTTTAACATGGCCTGCCAGCGAAAGGCCTGGAGCTGTGAAATAGTGGGCAGGGTCCAGGGTGTACTTGTCCAAACATACAGCCCTGAATTTTTCAAACAGATCCGCAAGTAGCCGTACATCTGTCCCCATGTACAGACTTGCGTATTCTTCTAAATTCTTGATCTGGAAAACCCGCGACACTTGTGTCGCGTGTTCGTAGTCGTCGTACGAAATATTAGACTCTGACAGCGAACTATAAAATTTGACTTTGGAGGGAGCGTTGCCTCTTTGAGCTTATCCCACGAATCCATGTATTCGTAAGGGAAGACTCCTTTTCACTTAACCTGTTGGAACTTCTCGGGGTCTGTGAAATGCTTACTGGTAATGTACATAAAACGGTCCTCAAGGTTTCCAACCAGCTTATCTAATGAGGACTGAATGAACGGTACGAGTCCTAGGAACCGCAATGTGATTGACGTACCTTTAATCTTTTTAGAAAACGAAATATAACGTTCAGTATTGACGGGCAGGACATCCATCCCATCTTCATCGAGGTGTGCTAAGGCCCTAACAATGAATTGCGCATCATACCCAGACAAATTATGGAAAAAGACGGGTATGTGCCTTGATTTTTGTACTGTAAATTACAGTTATTGTGTGCAGCCCCTCTGAAATGCACCTGTGATGTGGCAATGATCGCGAACCTTAACGGTCCCCTGGTGTAAAGCCGTCACCACAGATGTGGACATACCGTGGAACTAGGTAAATTTTGCCTCATCATCAGCCGACATTACAAGGGGTGTGACCCCCTTGTAAATTTCATCAACGTCACGAGCCAGGTTCACGAGTTCTTCCACCAGCCACGTCTCAGGGTTTTTACCTGAGAATGAGTTGAATTGGTTTAGCTGAGGGTCGTATGTTCAAACGACCTGGCATGCCGCAGCAAAAGGGATGTGTTCCTGGACTTATGTGGAGTGAGAGGCGTTTCGATCGGGTCTGCACGTATCAAAGGGTTTCAACAAATATTCAAATTCCGCGTAAATGACGAATGGTACACGCTGTTGGTGTACAAAATCCTTAAACTGTAAGGTTTTGTCCTCGTCGCCGGGTAGGTCGACTCTTACAGCGCATACCCTTGCGCAATCAACCTCGTGACGGCTCAAGAGATCTTCGCGCCCCAAGTGCTGCAGGCATCTATCACAAATGTGTGTTGCATATGAGTGTTTAGTTAATGATGATCTGACTCACCACGACAAGTTCCTGATCCAGCAGTAGTGAAACTTATCGTCACCCCTCTGTAATCAACAACATGCTGATATGGAAACCGCGTTTGACTGCAGCATGATGGAGGGGGCCTACAACTCTATGTTTTCTACCGTCTGGTTCCCAGCTGTAGACACTGCTCGAATATTCAGGATTTTGCCTCTCAAATTTAGAAATGTCTGACAATTTTACAGGAAATTCTATGCCTGCAAAATCTAAATCGTACTTGGAACGCACTTTAATATACTTGCTAACTAAATTCGCGTTATCATGCACCTTTTCGCGAAATGCCAGGATCGTCCAAAGAAAACAACGATCATCACTGTTTTTAACATTGATAACTGCTTTATTTGCTTGGATATCGGATGGCAGTGCTATAAATGAAGAGCCCCGATACAATGATTCGAAATTTAGTTACATGGATGTCGAGGGCGTTAATTTGATCCAGGCATTTACCATTCTCCCGATCCTGGAATTCACTAAATCTCTTCTTGCTATCTTGAAACACATACACTTCATACCACTCTTCCAGGGAAGTGCTTAATGTGATCTCGCGCATCTTTGGCATAAAACAAATACGGCTGACGTTAGTGATATGTCTTCTGAATTTGGAAAAGGCAATCTAATCCCACCTGGCATTTTACAGCCGGTGTTTGAAGGATTGTGAATAATCGCGGAATTTGATCATTAAAAATTTTGAAACATGCTCTAATAAAATTACCAGGATCTTTAAAATTTTCAGTATTTATAACAGTGATGTGAAGTAACCTATTCCCGTAAGCACTTTCGCTGATAGTTGATGCTTCAAGCGCGTAGCAGTCGGCTTACCTATTTTGTCCCCACCCTCATTAACGCCGGACCCGGTATCTTGAGTGTTGGGCAGCCACTGGGAGGAGGGTTCATCAGTCGCCCAGAGTGCCTCAATTGGAGACAGAGTAGCAAGCAGCTCGTCGTCTAAAGGGTCTGCCCACGTGCTGGTACTTGGCTGCGGCACATCCGCGATGGTTGGAATGCCCCACAGTGCTTTCAGGTCCGGCGGTGACATATAGCCATCTGCAACAAAAAAAACTCAGATTCATGGTTAAAAGTCTAAGACAGACAAATTATATAAAAAAGAAGAAATACCTTACCTGTCACTTTAATCCTTTTCGATGGTCCATCATTATCATGTGTGGTCATCATCCTTTTTTTGAGGGGGCCCGCTGACTCCGAGGAATCATGCTGACCTATAACAAAATAAATTTAGTTAGACAAGGAAAAGAAAGATATACAAAGAGAGAAAATCTGAGTGATTGATCATGCTGGGCATTAACAACTGAATCAAAATAAACTTAGTCAGACAAGTTAAAAAAAATCTACAGAGACAAAATTATTTAAACACTTACCAACAAAGACATCCCCAGGCAGATTGGTATCATCACGTTCAGGACAATCTGCGGAAAAAAATCAGCTTTTTTTACTGCACAGTCAAAAAGTTTAAAGTAATTCAGTTAAGAAAATAAAATTTTAGGTTACAATTGGCAAAATTGCTCGCCACCTCAGAAGAAGTGGATGCATGCCATGCATTAACACCTGTAACAAAATAGTTTTTTTATCAAACAAGAATATATCTACAGCAAGAAATATACAAATTTCAAGAAAATCACTTACCACTTGCAAAATCTTTGCCATTGAAGCATGCCATCAGCTCTGGAGTGGATATCACTGGCAGACCTACAACAGAAAAAAATAGTATTAAACACACAAATACACGAGGGGGGAAAAATTACTTTCGGTCAGATACTTACCACCGCTAGCTGATGCACTCACAGGCTCCAGTGGTGGACCTACAACAAAAAAAATAATAGTGGTTACAGAAAAATATTGTTTTAGTATCAAACAAGAATATATCTACAGCAAGAAATATATAAATTACTTACCACTTGCAAAATCATTTTCGTTGAAGCATGCCATCAACTCTGGAGTGGAGATCACTGGCAGACCTACAACAGAAAAAAAATTATCAAACACTCAAACACACGAGGGAAAAAAATTACTTTCAGTCAGATACTTACCACCGCTAGCTGAGGCACTCACAGGCTCCACTGGTAGTTCTACAACAGAAAAAATAAAAATAAATTATTATGAATCATACGCACCAGAAATAAAAAAATTAATTCCAGTCAAACACATACCTCCAGCAAAATGCGTAACGTACCACCAGCTCCGGAGTTGAGATAACTCGTGGTTCTACAATAGAAAAAAAATGATAGTATGAAATGAGAGAATATATACTGCAAAAATATATTAATTTCGTTCAAGAAACTTACCACTCGCTAAATCTTCACTAAACAGTGATGAGATATCCGGTAGATCTGAAACAGAGAAGAAAAAAATTAGTTTGAATAGTTTAAATTAATACAACTAACAAAAAAGGAAATTCACTTACAGTTTGAAAATAAATCATCCACATCTGCGGCGGACAGAACCGGCTGTTCTGGAAAAAAGAAATATATATTATCACTGGTATAAACACATATGATAATTTATTATTTAAAGTCACTTAACATTACCTGAAGTAGACTGAGAATGTTCCATGGTGTAGTGACGATCCAAGCGCAACAAGCAACTGAATGACAATGAGGCCTGACCGTCGTTGTCGTCGACTGGAGGTTTGTTGTTTTTGTTTTTAGGGTTTAGGGCGCGTCGACATCTAGGTCATTAGCGCCCTAGCCAGAGTACGGAATGACAATGTGGGTAGAAACACACTGCCGTCTGCATAGCCGACTGTAAATGCGTCGGCCACACAGACAGCACAATAAAATACAAAAATAGTGGTAAAAACACAGCCCGCATGGTCGACTGTAAAGGGGTCGACCATGCAGACAACAAGATTGAGTTAAATACAAAAACAGTGGCTGTAAAATGGCCTTAAATGCACAAACAAATAGTACTGGCTGGTTGGCTGTAGAGGAGCCAACCAGCTATAACGAACACTGAAACAACAAACTGGCTGGCTGTAAAGGGGCCAGCCAGGGATAAAAAATATACATGGATTGGTAGCGGTAGAAAAACCACCAAACCATTCTAACAACTAGTCCTCTCGGCGCAGAAGGAAACCATGAGTCAGAGGACAGTGCCCTATGCGGAGGCGAGTAAGGAGAACCTCATCCCCCCTCGCCCACTGGAAGGAGCTGCTCCACGGTTTGAACGGTTGGTTTGACCAGCCGGAGCTTGTTATGCTCAACTTCCAGCCACTGCCTCTGCCAAACATCAAAAACAAATCTCTTCGCCGCCGAGGCAAGGTCTGACTTTGGGACCGGTTCAAAGTCGGTTCTGACCTTGTCGCAGGCTAACTTGGCAGCTACATCAGCTGCCTCGTTCCCCCTGATTCCCACATGGCCCGGTACCCAGCAGAATAATACCTCCTTTCCACGAGATTGGAGGGAAAGGAGGGCGTCCGGGATGTCCTGGACTAGACGATCTGCTGGATACATATTTCCTATGGCCTGAACACAGCATATGATGAAACAATTTTCACGATTTACTTTCATATGCTGGAGCGACTTTAGCGCGGCGTAGCACTCGGCAGTAAAAACGCTGCACCTGCCGTCAAGTTTATATGTGTAAGTCGCTCGAGGGAACACGACGGAGCAGCCAACTCCGTTAGCCTGCTTACACCCATCCGTATACACCGGGGTAAAAGTGTGATGCTCATTTAGAACGTCTCTAAACACATTATTAAAAACACTGTCTGCGGTACAAACTTTGTTGTACCGAGACAGGTCTAAAATAATTCTGGGCCTCTCTAAAAGCCAGGGAGGAGATTTACTCCAACCCTGGTTATAAAAAGAGGGAAGCTCTAATCCGTATTGTTCTAAAATAGCCTTTGTACGGTAGCTGAACGGTTTAGTGGCTCTATACCGGTTGGTATAGAGCCGCTCGTAGTTGGGATGGAGCACTATGTCGTGCACAGGACTGCAAGGTGTCATGGCAACATGCAGGTAGTGTCGCACCATGAGGAGTTGCCGGCGGATGGTAAGCGGCGGCTCGCCCGAGTCAGCACAAATGCTGACAATAGGACTAGTGCGATATGCACCCGTGGCGAGCCGAACTCCAGCATGGTGGACACTATCCAATATACGGAGATAGCTGTCCCGTGCCGAACCATAAACAATACAACCGTATTCCAGCCGCGACCGTACAAAGGCTCTATAAAACTGTAGCAGGCAGGAGCGATCAGCGCCCCATGACCTGCCACACAGGCATTTTAAAACATTTAGAGCTTCTGAGGCTCTAGCTTTCACATCTTTGAGATGTGGTAGCCAGGTTAATCTGTTGTCTATAATGAGGCCCAGAAACCGAACTGTTTCAGTAAAACTTAAAACGGTGTTCCTCAGGGTAAGGTGAGGCTCTGGTAAAAGACTTCTGCTGCGAGTAAAAAGTACACACCGGGTTTTCTCAGCGGAGAAACGAAAACCGGTGTGCACTGACCAATCGTCCAGCCTGTTCAACGCGAGCTGCAACTGCCGCTCAGCGCTTCTGAGGCTGGACGATACAATAAAAATTAAAAAGTCATCCACATATAAGGAGTACCGTAGGGGACTCCTTATAATGGCTGCTATGCTATTAATAGCAATGGCATAAAGTGTAACGCTTAAAACTGACCCCTGAGGGACACCGTTTTCCTGAATAAAAAGATCAGACACTTCACTACCGACTCGGTACCGGAAGCAACGACCAGATAAAAATGGTTTTAAATAAAGGGGTAGGTTTCCCCTAAAACCCCATTCATGTAACTGTTTTAAAATCAAATGCCGCCAGGTAGTATCGTAGGCCTTTTCAAGGTCGAAAAAAACGCCCACAAGGTGTTGGCCGCGGATGAACGCATCCTATATTGCCGCCTCCAGGAGGATCAGGTTGTCCAAGGTGGAACGGAACTTCCTGAATCCACACTGAAAGCGGCTCAGCATATTTCGGGATTCAAGACACCAGACGAGGCGGCGATTGACCATCCTCTCCAGTGTCTTACCCACGCAGCTTGTAAGGGCATTGCTACGATAGCTACCTGGTAGCAATTTGTCCTTACCAGGCTTTAAAATAGGGATAAGCGTTGCTTCTTTCCACGAGTCGGGGAAGTGTCCTCCGGTCCATATCTGATTAAAAATATCTAAAAGGTACTCCTTAGCATCTTTACTAAGATGCCTCAGCATCTGGTAATGGATCAAATCAGGCCCAGGAGCAGTGTAATTTGCGTTGTTCAGCGCTGACTCCAGCGACCAAGATGTAAATGGGCAGTTGTAGGCCTCTGTATTCGACGAATCGAAGCACAGCGGGCGCCTCTCGGCAGCGACTCGTCGTCGCTGAAACCGAGGGTCAAAGTTAGCAGACGATGTGATGGCGGCGAAATTCTCCGCCATCAGCTGCACTATGCTTCGTTCGTCGGTAATTATATGTCCGTGATCCAGTAACCCAGATACTGGTGGGCGGGAGTAGCTTCCAGATATACGGCGGATAGACTCCCATACTTTCGACGAAGGTGTGGAACGGTTTATAGTGCTCACAAAGTTCTGCCATGACCTCTTCTTGCTCTCCTTAATAACCCGACGCGCCTTAGCTCTGGCAATACGGAACGCTGCGTGGTTGTGAGATGTCGGGCACAACCTAAAACGACGCAACGCCCGTCGGCGACCCTGGATGGCGGAACGACATTCATCGTTCCACCAGGGGACGCGCGTCCTTTGCAGCGTTCCGGAGCTCTTCGGCATGGAAACGTCAGCTGCACGGTGAATCACTTCTGTGAAGTTATTCACCTTCTCCTGTATAGTCTCACAGGGCTCTAGTAATACAGATCGGCAGAAGAGCTGCCAATCTGCATTACTGACGTTCCATTTGCGTCGGTTATTGCCTCCCCCTCGCTCACACTCGACGTGCATCCAAATGGTCGCTACCATGTAGGTCGCGATCCACGTCCCACTGCACGGAGTCCGCTATTGAGGGGGAACACAAGGAAAGGTAAATGGCAGAAGACGTACCGGTAGCAGTGGTGAAATGAGTCATTTGCCCTGTATTCAGGATACAAATTTCCTCCTGCTCTATCAATCTACCAACCACTCGGCCCCTGGGGCAATCGGTGGTGGAACCCCACAACGCACTGTGGGCGTTGAAATCTCCCATAAGGAGAAAGGGCCGAGTGAGTTGTCGTATAATGCCAACCAGGTCGTCGTAGCCGACTGACACACTGGGTGGCAGATAGACAGAGCATACGGTCAGTTGGATTGGACCGTGTATTTTCACCGCTACTGCTTATAATGTGGAGGTGAGAGCAACGGGTTCAGAGTGGACAGTGTTTCGGACCAACACCGCCACTCCTCCCTTAGCTCGATCACCCTCGGTATCGTCCTTTCGGAATATGTCATATCCTCTTAGCACTGGCTGGTGTAGCGGTCTGAAATGTGTCTCTTGCAGACAGAGACACAAAGGATCAGACCGTGCCAAGAGTTGGACTTCCTCTTTGTGAGCCTGAAAACCGTTTATGTTCCACTGAAGTATGGGGAGCCATTCTACCTATTTAAAAACGGTGTCTGCTGAGGAACGGGACCAGGATCGTCCACCAGCATTATGTTGTCTTCAGGGTCCGAAGACGATTCTCGTTGGAAGGCCTCGGAGTCATGCGGACTTTTCTTCCGCCGAGGCCTTCCTACCATCTTCTCCCTGCCAGTTGGGGAACTGGGTGGGGAAGTAGAAGGGGACTTCAAGAACACAGTGGGGTCCGTGTGTTTAAACTTCGGACGCCGAACCTTCTGCACAGTTTGCCATCCGCTTCCGTCAGATGGCGTTACTGCTGCTACTAAGGCTGTTGATACAGCTTTTTGCCATGGGTGCTGCTTCTGCTGTTGCAGAGGCACCCACGGCTGAAGCTACTGGAGCGGATGGCCGTGCTTTGGCTGGTGGACTTGATGACCCTGCTGCTGTATTGGTCGAGTTAGCAGAAGCGCTACTACCGACGACCGCGGTCCTTGGTGTTAGGACCTTTGTGGGCTGCGCACCACATTTGCACTGGCACGAGCATGTCGTGCTCGTGCCCGTGTCTACAACGGCCGTCTGCGTAGCAACGCTCTCCTTCCTGACGGGAGTTTATAACGTTTTGGCGAAACTAGTGGCGAAGACCGGTGGCGCCAGCGCCTTGAACCGTTTCTTCGCCTCGCCAAAGGATATTCTTTCCTTAGTCTTCAACCCCTGTGCCTTCTTTTCTTCAAGGTACACTCGACACTCCCTGCTCCAGGCTGGATGAGACCCGGAGCAGTTGACACACACCTGTGGGAGGGTACAACTACTGCCTGGCTCGTGTGCAGCCTTTCCACATTTCCCACAGGTGGGGTTGCCCTCACATGTCATTGTCGTATGCCCGAACCGTTGGCACTTAAAACAGCGCATAGGGTCCGGGACATACGGACGGATATTGAGATTTAAATAGCCGGCCTAGATGGCTTTGGGCAACGTTGGAGTGTCGAACGTCAGAACGAAGGTGGCAGTATTCTCAAGATTGCCGTTAACCCTTCGTTTTATCTGCCTAACCTCGACCACATGTTCAATTGACCATTCCTTAAGGAGTTCCTCGGGCTCAATATCGATAAGGTCGCGGCACGTGACCACGCCTTTACTCGAGTTAAGAGTTTTGTGGAGTTCGCACTTTACTGCGAACTCCCCGAACTTCTCAGACTTAAGGAGGAGGACAGCCTGCTTGTGGGTGGATGTTTCCAAAAGCAGAGTCCCGTTCCTCAGCTTCTTGACTGATTTAAGGGTCCCGGCAAGACCTTCCAACTCTTTTTGTATATAAAAGGGGGACACCTTCTCGAAGGATCCCTCCTTCCTGGACATAATTATGAAGGCATTGTCGATGACAAAGTCCTTCCCGTTACTGCATCCATTTTCTGGGGGAGGGCTATC
The DNA here is from genome assembly GCA_031002005.1 of Vandiemenella viatica. NCBI lineage: Eukaryota > Metazoa > Arthropoda > Insecta > Orthoptera > Morabidae > Vandiemenella > Vandiemenella viatica. The sequence goes on from JARYHS010008074.1 coordinate 71,504,699, forward strand.
AACCCTCGCCCGTTTGTTAGAACTGGGTGTATTTTTATTAGCCTGCGACACACCCGGGCCGCAGGGTTTTTTGTTTTGCTTGTGAGAAGGAATTTTGGTCCCACGAGTAAAACAATTTTAAACAGGAATGCTTATTACAACAGGGGTGCGCAGGTGCCCCTGAGGTGGCACGTTAGCGAGTGAATTCCCTCTCCACCCATTCACCTCCTCGGCACGTGGCTGACCTTGAGGTTGAGGCGTTATTTATGGAGGTTTTTACCGTCCTCGCGATCCGGGCGATGAAGCCAAGATCCCCGTTCTCCTAGGCACACAACGTTCCACCGCCACGCCCTACGGTGGTCGTTGAAGCATGGTAGGAGTTTACGGTGTGGGAAACTTGCGGCGCTCACAAGTTTCTAGCTCGGGCACCGCGGGTTCGCCAAACCCGTACCTGACACTTGCGTACCAGGCCCCTGCGGGGTGGTAATCCGTGGGCTGCCTGCGGAGATCAAGGAGGAAGAAATCACTAAGGAGCTAGCAAATGACGGCATTATCGTCACAAACCTACACCAAATGCGACGCCCAGGAACCGAGGAGCGCCTCTCGCTGTACGCCTTCCAGCCGGACAGGCCACTGAGGTGGGAGGAAAGGCCTCAGCAACTACTTGGGCACAGAGTCCGCGTCGAAGCGAAGAGGAGGCCTCCACTAGCGCTCGCCCAGTGCTTCAGATGCCAACGGTTCGGCGGGCACCTGACCCGCGACTGCACGTAGGACGAGCGCTGCGTGAGGTGCGGAGGCAATCATGGACTTCCTGATTGCCCCGTTCCCCGCGATGCAGAACCCACTTGCTGCATCTGTGGTGGAACCCACGCAGCTTCATACAGTGGGTGCATCGCTAGGAAGAATCTCCGCAAGACGCCGCAACAGAAAAGGGCACCCGTCTCCGCTGCAGACCCAGAAGCTCAGGCCATAGGAAATATGTATCCATATACTTCTGGAGGCAATGTCTACGGACAACATTCTCCACCTCCACCTGCCTACAAAGATAAGGCAGTGACGGTGCTGTGCTGCTGCTGCTGCTGCACTGCCATCTATATACGGAGATCTATCAAAACACCACGAAATCTCCCTCCCACAACTCCAGACGATCGAGGCGACGGGTGTTGCCATCGAAACTTCAAGAGGCACACTACTACTAATTTCGGCGTACAGACCCCACCAGGGACGTGTTGACAAAGAGGAGGTGGCTGCACTTCTTCGATTGCGCGGGATGGTATTCATGGCAGGGGACCTGAACGCTAAGCATACAGCCTGGAACTCGCGAATCACCAACACTGACGGTAGGCGCCTCCTGCGCGCTACTGAGGGGCAGGACGCTGTGGTCTGGTGCCCAACAGAGCCAACTATTATCAGGGGTAGAGGTCCGCCTGATGTACTGGATGTAGAGATTGCGAAAGGGTTGCAACACACTGTGGCAGTAACCACGAAAACGGCCCTATCGTCAGATCATCTCCCAGTTATATTCTATATGAATATAGGGGTATCTAAACAACCAACAAGACGCACAAGAGATTTAAGGCGAATCAACTGGGATCTATACAAGCAACACTTAGATGAATGCATTAATAATGCTCCCCCAGTAGAAGAGGTAGGTCCCAGTGTGGCAATGGACTTATTTGCGGGACTGGTGAACGAAGCAGCAGATCTAGCGACTCCACCAGCACGACAACCTAGGGAGATGTCCAGGCAGTTACCTCCGGACATCCGACAGGCAATCACCCACAAGAACCGCCTGACGAGAGACTGGCAAGTCACCAGAGATCCTGCCACAAAACGTGTAATTAATAGACTGCAGAGGGAAATAAAGGCCGCTGTCTAAAAACACAGGAATCAAGAATGGGCTGGTCTTATCGGAACACTCAGAGCTGAGGACGGTTCAGCCTGGAAAGTAACAAAACGCATGCTTCGCCGCCGGCAAAGAATACCACCGTTAGTAGTAGGCAACAGAATAGTCTGCGAACCTACAGACAAAGCGAATGCAACTGCCGACAACATCCAAGCAAACTTCCAGCCAATAGAAGAGCCTCGAGATGACGCCCATATCAACTTGGTCGCACAACGCCTGCAGAAGTACCTCTCAATTGATTCACTACCGGAGGACGACATTGACCCGACTACAACTGAGGAGGTCCATGCACTTCTAAAACGAGTTGAAATTAATAAAGCAGCTGGACATGACCAAATTAGTGGCCAACTTCTGAGGCAGCTTCCACCATCGGCGACTGAGTACATCAAGTCGGCATTCAACAGCATAATGGCTACTGGTGAATACCCGAAAGTATGGAAGCACGCGGAAATTGTCCCTGTGCCCAAGTCTCGTAAAGACAAGCGCTCCACGAAATTTTACAGACCAATAAGTCTTCTCCCCATCCTGTCTAAAGTATTTGAGAGAATTTACCTACGCAGACTTCACAGGCACATCGAAAATGAAGGTATTCTCCCGAATGAGCAATTTGGGTTTCGGCGAAACCACTCTACGCCTCAACAACTATTACGACTCACTGAGTATGCCATGGGAGCCTTCGAGAGAAGGGAGTATTTTGGTGCCGTATTCCTGGATGTCTCCCGGGCATTTGATTCTGTCTGACACGACGGCCTACTTTATAAGCTGCTGACGCAGGGATTCCCGCTACAACACGTCAGACTAATTAAAAATTATCTGACTGGAAGAAGCTTCCGAGTGGTAACGGAGGATGCTGTCTCGGCAGTAAAAACTATCCATGCTGGGGTCCCTCAAGGATCTGTCCTTGGGCCGGTCCTCTATAACTTATACACCGCCGATGTGCCGAGAACCGAGCAACTGGAAACTGGTCTATATGCAGATGATACCACTCTTTACACTCGTAGTATCAGAGCCACGCACTTGCGCAACAAACTGCAGCGGGGATGTAACAACATCGAAAGCTGGGCGACCAAATGGAGGCTGGCATTCAATGCCACCAAAAGCCAAGCGATCATAATAACAAGGAGAAGTGTACCCCCACTACAGCCAGTTCGACTGTTTGGAGAAGACATCAAGTGGACCAACACGGCGCTCTACATTGGTGTCACACTAGACAAACGAATGACCTGGAAGACGCATATCAGAAACATCCGCGCCAAAGCATTAGGAAGGATGAGGGAGCTGTACTCCGTACTAAATCCAACATCCACATTGCACCCTACTACAGCAAGACTGCTGTATACAACAACTATTAGACCACTGCTGGAGTACGCTGCACCAGTGTGGGGCAACGCTGCTCTCTCGCACTTAAAGTTGCTCCAAACTATCCAAAACAGGGCGATTCGATTCGCATACAAACTGCCACGAGAAACGCCAACTAAAACCCTTCATGAAATTAGCGGACTACCACTGTGGACAGACCGGTACAAAACAGCAGCGCGAAAGCTCTATGCAAAGACTAGGGAACATAATAACCCGCTAGTCAGACAACTAGGCTCCATGGACCACATTGATAATAGGTTAAGGTGGCCAGTGAAACTGATAAATGAACAAGTAGGCCCCTGAACGAAAGATCAGGGCACTCTAAATATGACACACAAAATCATCCGGGCCTGACATGCCTAGTAAAGAAACCACCCAAATTTCAAGGACAAATTAAACAAAAATGGAAGGAGATGCGCACAACTGCGCAAGAACTTCCCCGCACCCTAGGAGAGAAGAATCCTAGGTGATATGTGTCTGGGCCGTGCTCAGAGCAAATTTTGTCGTCAAAGTAGCGTCCCTCCACAGAGTTAGGGTATTACCGCCACACGGCCCACTACCGTGCGGAGTGGAACCCCTTGGCCTGAGCATAGGGTTGTATTATCACTGGAAACCCAGCGGTGTTAACAAAGTGATAAAACAACACTCCCCATAGAACTCATGCGCGGAACGCCAAGGCTACTCGGAAGCTAGGGATGGCGTCGGAAGTCACCGAGAGTCCAGCCTCGCCATCTGACAACCAAGATTCTCAAAGTGCATGGGAGACAGAAGACGAATCCAGTGAAATGGACAGCAATGACGAGTCGAATGCAAACTCGCCATCAACAGTGCTATCCAGTAAAAAGCCTTCTACCGAAACATCTATCCAGAGACCAGTGCCCGGCCCATCCAACGAATGGCCACAGCTAAAACAACGCAAGCGTCCAACGCACCGAAATATGACAACATGTAAGCAAATGGCTCCAACTGCGGAAACCACAACAGCTAACCGCTTCACAGCACTTGCAGCTGAACAACCCGGGAACGTTGAGGACGAAATTAACAACCCAACAACAAGCAAAGTGCAAAAAGAAACAAACCCAGCACCGCCCAACGAGAGACTCCCACCTATCGTAGTAACAACGCCACTGAACTACGCACAGGTGGTAAAAAGACTGGCAAGCATGATGGAAAAAATCCTGGTAGCCCGCACACGTGGTGAGACTACATGCTTCTACGCCGAGAACAACAAAGATTACAAAGTGATGAACAACTACTTCAAAAAAATCCAAGTACCACACTTCTCTCAGCAACTTCCTGGTGAAAAACCCTTGCAAGTGGTAATAAAAGGGCTTCCAAGTGGAGTGACTGTAGAAGACATCACAGAGGATCTAACCACCAAAGGCTACGATGTAAAGTCTACCTACCAATTTCAGAAAAAGGACAAGGAAACAAAGAGACTCATACCTATGCCCATATTCTCTGTAACTCTTGAACCAAAGAGCAAATCTGATGAAGTATACAATGAAAAATACCTGCTGCACACCAAGGTACAAATTGAAAGATACAAGCACGGGAATGGCCCCCCGCAGTGTGCCAAGTGTCAAAGGCTAGGTCACACTACATGTCTCGCTGGCTGTATAGAGGCCAGCGAGACAGAATTTATAAAGATATAAAAAACCAATGTAAATGGATGGGTGGATGTAGAGGCCACCCATACATCCTAAAACGAGGCCGATCTGCCTAAAAATTTAGGCACTAGACCAGCCAATACACAAAACATTAAAACACTCGCCAAACTGTTGATCTCCTTGTTAAAATAAGAGACAAATCGTCGGCCAGGCCGACGACTGCCCTTAAGTCTAAAAACGTTGTTGTTGCTTTAGGATAACCCACAGTGGGGTCAATAACGCCATAAAACTTACCAGTTTTTATCGTGGCTAAAGAATGAACTAAAATACCATCTGCATGGTCGACTGTAAAGGGGTCGGCCATACAGACAGCAAATAAAACAAATCATAAAATCTGACGTGACTTAACGGAGCCACAAGGACTTAACACCTGGATGGCTCTAAAGAGGCCAGACAGGTTCAAAAAATTATTAAAAAAAACTACATGTCTCACAAGCTGTATAGTGGCAAGCGAGACATGAGTTGTAACAGTGTAAAAAATAAAATCAATGCATATGGATGGGTGGCTGTAAAGAGGCCACCCATCCATAATCCTACCGGTTTAGTTTCACCCGCCCCAGTTCGGGAGGGTCTTTGGTCTCTGCCTGCTGAGGAATGAGACCGGGCTCGTCCACCAGCATTTCAGTTTCTTCTGGCTCCGAAGAAACGCACATCTCCGTCTCAGCAAACTCGCCAAACACCTCTACGCCTTTCTTCTTTGTCGTCTTCTTTCCCTTGTTTTCCCTAGTACCAGGTAACCTGGGAGGGGATGAAGAGGGAGATTTCACGAACTGAGTCGGGTCCGTCTGCCGAAACTTCGGGCCCCGAATCTTTTGATCAACTCCATTTGCATTGGAAGTAGATGTTGCGTTTCCGAGCAATGCACGTGGAGGAATTGGAGGTGGAGTGGCTTTAACTGTTGCTGTTGCTGGTGGAACATTTACTGCTGCTGCTGGTGTGGTCGAGGTAGCAGACGTGCTGCTACCGACGTCCACGGTCTTAGGCGTAACGACCTTAGCGGGTTTGGCACCGCATCTGCACTGACATGAGCACGTAGTGCTTGTGCCCATGTCTGCAAAGGACGTCTGGGTAGCAACACTCTGCTTCCTGAAGGGAGCTGAGGCCATCTTAGCAAAACTAGTTCAAAAAATTGGAGCGGCGAGCGACTTGGCTTTCTTTTTAGCTTCCCCGTAGGGAATCCGCTCTTTGGTCTTCAGCTCCTGTATCTTGCGCTCTTCAAGATACACTTGACACTCTCTACTCCAGGCAGGGTGCGATCCGGAGCAGTTGACGCACACCTGTGGTAGCATACAACTGACACCCGGCTCATGTGCCCCCTTGCCGCAATTTCCACAGGTGGGGTGGCCCTTACATGACGCCGTCGTATGTCCGAACCGCTGACACTGAAAACAGCGCATAGGGTCCGGAACATACGGGCGGACATTCAGGTTTAGATATCCGGCCTTAATATTCTTGGGCAATACTGGAGTGTCAAACGTCAGGACGAAGGTGGCAGTTTTTTCAACACTGCCATTCACCCTTCGCGTGATTTGACGTACCTCGACCACTTTCTCCGTTTTCCACTCACTCAGAAGCTCGTCTGTCCCTAAATCCATGACATCACGACAGGTGACTACACCTTTACTGGAATTTAGGGACTTATGGAGTTCGCATTTTACGGCGAACTCCCCGAGTTTCTGACAATTCAGCAGTTTGGTAGCCTGCTTACTGGTGGTTGTTTCCAGCAGCAGCGTCCCATTCCTCAGGTTTTTTACATTATTTAGGGTACCAACTAAACCCTATAGACCCTTTGAAATATAGAAGGGTGACACCTTCTCAAATGTTCCTTCTAATCTTTCTATTATAACAAAAGCGTTCGCTAACGAACATTCTTTTCTGTGACTTTCACCGTCAGAAGCGGGGGGGCTATCAACCCTCACCCGCTTCTTAGAACTGGGTGTATTTATATTTGCCTGCGGCAAACCCGTACCGCAGGGTTTAGTGGTTTTATTGGAAGACTTCGTTTTGGTCCCACGAGTAAAACCAGTTTAAAAAGAAGCGCTAATACAACAGGGGTGCGCAGGTGCCCCTGAGGTTGCACGTTAGCAAGTGATCTGCCTCTCACCCATGCACCTCCTCGGCACGTGTCCGACCTTGAGGTTAAGGGGTTTTTTTTATAGAGGTTTGTACCGTCGTCACGATCTGGGCGATGAAGCCAAGATCCCCGTTCTCCTAGGCACACAACGTTCCACCGCCACGCCCTACGGTGGTCGTTGAAGCATGGTAGGAGCTTACGGTGTGGGAAACTTGCGGCGCTCACAAGTTTCCAGCTCGGGCACCGCGGGTTCGCCAGACCCGTACCTGGCACTTGCGTACCA
>JARYHS010008074.1:71512969-71536969 GCA_031002005.1 Vandiemenella viatica
GAACTTCAGTTTGATTTCATTTACATTCTGGAGGTTCGTTACATATGTTTTGTTTGGGTATTTTATCAATGGGACCTTTAGACGTAAAATCCATTTATTTGTTGCGTTGGTTTTTATCCTTATTTACGGGATTATTGCTGCTATTAGCTAGGTTAGCAGCTGGACAGTCTTGGTCAGGACTAGTTGGTCGAGGCTGCTGGTCCTGTTGTCTTGGTTGGGGCACCTGATGCAAAGCGCGCAGCAGCTTTCTTGGCAGGTGTGCTTATTATCATGGCTGCTCCTTCGGTGTTGCCCCTTAAAACGGATCGCCTTAAATGCTTATCACCCCAGCCTGCAAATACTGAAGGATGGGTAGCTACGAAATTAATATATTTCAGTTTTTCTTGGACTTGGGAAATTTAGATTTCCATAAACTGAACGATCTCTTTTTCGAAATGGTTATCAGCGACGATTTTGCCTTGGCGATCATATTACTTTCGATTTTACCTCTTAAGCAATCTGGTGAAGTTAATTGACTGCAGTAAGAGCCCAGGATATATCGAAGAAAATCAGTCGCTGTCTGTATTATGCAACTGTTACGGCATTCGATTCTTATGATTTCGTGGAACTAAGATAGTGTGAATTGTTGATGGCCGAACCGGGAATCGAACTCGGCCTCTTAGGAATACCAGCCTGAAGGTAAACTCTCATTGATAAAAACCGTTGTAAGTATTCGCAAATAAATCAATTAAGACGCAATTTGGTAGAATACCATCATCTCGTTTAGCAATATTTATTTAGTGTTTCCCTCACGATATATGTATTAAGGGAAACAAAACGAGGGAAAACCTAAATGAAAATCGTCAGACCGTGGATCAAACTGGCGTCCTCTCATCTACCAGGCTCGGAAGGGCTAGTCCGATCATGAAAGGAAACAAGCGGCCGCGTTAAGTCCTCTGTACCAGCGTACCGGTCACATTCGTTGTTGATTTTTTTGGCGGTTTTGCTTAGTCAGCAAGATGAATGCTGAGATTGAAGTCACTTTCCGTAAAAAAAAAAAAAAAAAAAAAAAAAAAAAAAAAAAAAAAAAAAAAAAAAAAAAAAAAAAAACTTCACCGTACATGAAAACAATAACCCAAAAAGCTTGCACGTTGCAGATAGAACGCAGTATACGCCTCCTTTTACACTAAATCGTAGGGGAGATCGGGAATTGTTGGCACAGGTTTTCACATTTTGATTTTTACAGCTGAATCTGTGAACGCCGTCCCATTTTGTATATATCACTATAATCTATTAGGTTACATTTCATCATTTTTTTAATTTTTTTTTTCACAGTCAGAATATTAAACTGTATGACCGCTGGAAATCATCAAGCAGTGCAATTCGTCGCTGGCCAACCAACCCCATACGCAGTGGCGTAGCTAGGGGGGAGCGGTGGGGGCGGTCCGCCCCGGGTGTCACCCGTTTGGGGGTGACACCCACATTTCGAAAATGTAATGGAAATTAGTGTAACACACAAAAAAATAGTAAACTTCTTTCATCCATTGGTGTCGAAACACGTCTACTTTTATTTGTTATGAATATTTGTTTTTAGGTTGATCTAGCGCTTTTTCAAATGCGATCCAGGCGGCTGTGCTCATTCGTTATAGTAGAATATAATTGTTGGCAATACCGTGCGCTTAAACAAAGAGAGCACCGCTCTGTAGCTCCAACAATCACAAGAAACCGTTCATTGTTGTGCTTGCCGTCCGTCACTGTTGTTTGGTTTGTTAGAAGCGGCGGTGGATATAATGTAAGTTTTCTTGTATAAATAGAGGAAGTTTTAAAATTAAATTTTATATCTAATTGCTAAAATCATAGTAATTAGACAGTTAAATTTAAATCCTCGAAAATATTTAGAGAAAATTTGGAAATGAAAACCAAGCGTATGTCGGAATACGCGTAGTCTAGGTTTTAAAATTGTTTTTCTTATTTAGAATTCCATTAGCTTTCAAGCTAAGATTTACAAGTGCTTTGAAGTTTTTCTAGTAATTTTTGAATTTATTATCTGACAGATTCGTGATGTACAAACTGAGTACATTTCGCGTTATCCCATTTACACTCTGCGTACCTGCCTATTATTGACAGTGCTCCTATATTCGACATGAAATCGTATCATGTTCGAATTTACGCTAGTAAAAACTGTGCATTAAACTAGCAATACTGTCAGGTTTCAAATCAATCTGAACGGGTCCAAGTGATCGTTGATGGTATCGTCCGTCGTTGGTAATCAGTTTTTGTAAAGCTTGTGTTTAAAACAGTCGGAACCGTAACTGTTGTGTATAGAACTGTAATGTAAATTATATATATTTAATACTGTAAAGGAAATGAAATGTAAATTGTTAAACTATGTAAATAGAACTGTAAAGTAATGAAATGTGAATTGTCATAAAACGCAAAGAACTTGGCTGTGTGGTTGATAAGGCCGAAAGCCATTTAAATAAATAAATAAAAAAAAGTCGGAACCGCGTATCTTGCTAGCGAAATCGTAACATTAGTAAGCACTTAAATTCTAGGTTCATGTAAGTTTGCTAAGCTTTCTTCTGATCGAGAAAATGCAAATATGATCGCGATGAAATAAATAAGCGTATGATTCTCTATGAATTTTCCATAATAAATTTAGAGAAAAAGATAATTTGTACAATGGGTAACCCCTCTGTCGAATACAGGTGTATTCCTTAAATCGACAGGGATGTCGAACTTTTGTTCCTGATCAAACTGAGCGAACATTCAAGCCGTTCACAACATTTTTTTTTTTATATGCTACATAGCGGCGCTATAAATGTAAAATTAACACGTGAAGACTGTCTTCAGTAAATACAATGTCATATTTAGAAGTCTGTAGCTACGTGTATCTTAGGCGGATAGTAAAATACTTCACTTGTGAAGTACTTCATGTAAAGACGGCAGATATCGCAAAGGCATATTCTTATATTACCTAAGCCGTTTTTTTTAAAAAAAAAATATTTCGTTGTTTTTTATATTGCATTTATTGTTCTATTTTTATGAAGGAACTTAATGTAGAGTTGTTTCTCTGACTATACAGTCTTTCCCAGGGTCTCACGACTTGTGGGACCCGGATTCTGAGTTTGCACCGATGGAACCCCATCTGGGTCTGGAATTGATTCTACTTGGATCAAGCCACTTCTGTTAACTTTCCTCTCGATATCCCTTGCGAAGTCATTTAAATACAACCTATGTTAACGTTTCAACAACAAATGATTGGGTAGTTTTCGATTTTTTAAAAATTTATAGCGAAATATTATGGTTGCCCTATAGTTACACTGGCAAAAATTAGAATCTCACCATGCATACAGGAATGGTAGAATTTTAGGAAACTTTGAAGATATATCCAGGGCCATACCCTGAAGAAATTATAGCAAATGGAAATGGATCAGGATAAGTTATTACCTTTAGATACAATTTTCAGTAAGAAATGCGTCCAACTTGAGCACCAATACATTCGTGGATTCTTGCCGACATTGAATCAACAAGTGTTTCGAATGTCTTCTTGGGGAATTCCTCTGCATGTCTTTGGCAGTCAGTTATTGCGCAGTTTGTGCTGGGTCACCATGTTATCAAATGTGTCTACTCCTGGTATCCCAGACATGCTCTATTGGGGGCAAATCTGGGGACTGTGCTGTTCAAATTGTGATCGAAACTCCTTGCAAGGCTTGTGTAACGATGGCCGCAATATGAGGACGGGCATTATCTTGTTGTAAGATGCGATTTGAATGGTGAACATGAAGGGTATCACAATAAGATGCAGTACCCTGTCCACATAGTGGTGTGCTGTCATTGTGACTTCAACAACAGCCGACTCAGTCATGCTGTCGAAACTGATTGCCGCCAAAAAATGACACCGGTGACTGCATTTGTGTGATGTTCTGAAATCACAGCAGGTAAGCCGTTTTCCAATACGCCACCGAAAGTGTCGTGAATTATCACTTTGCCACAGACAGAATCGAGACTCGTCTGTAAACACAAATGTACGCCATTCACATGTCCTTTTATGTTTTGCATTACGCCAGGTTAGATGATGCTGGTAATGAAATCAGATTAATGGGACACATTGCATAGGGTTCAGAGAGCGTACTCCAGCTTCAAGCAATTGGTTTTCAATCGTCCGGGGAGGGGGGTGACTCTCTCTGTAACCACTGTTTGGATCTGGCCTGCAGTCAACCATTTGACAGCAGCAGCCACCCACACAATTTGGCGGTCTTCACGTGCTGTTATCCATCAGTATGGACCTGGAGTATTAGAGCTTTCTTTCATCACTGTGTAACAATTCTGTATACTGACAATGCACTACGGCCAATCCTTTGGGAGATTTCACGATATGATGCACCTTTTTAAAACACGTCAATTCTCCGACCTCTCTCACAGTTAGACATTTGAGTGTATAGAGTTGTCACTCTTCGCCTGGGCATACTTAGCCAACAAGAACTCGTGGAGAACGAAGTGTCATGTTACCTAGTACGTTAAAAGAATATAAAAAATAGCAATTTACATAATAGATAGCACCGTAATTCTCATATTATTACATGTAAAACTTTCAATTTTAAATCATTTAATACTCTTCATGTGGGCATACTTGGGGCCAAATTTCATTAATTTATCACAACATCGTATGGGTGTTGGGATTTTAATTTGCGCCAGTGTGTGTATCAGATGCTACGTGTAAAGGTCGAGCTCTATGTTGCCAATACTTGTCTGTACCGTCACCGCAACAACAGTCGGCCGAGTGGCAGCTCGCCCCTTCGCGTCCACAATTTTCCATAGCTCGCCCATGTTCCTACCCGGTCTTTAGTCTCCTTTAACGTTTTCAAGTGATTGTTGCAGGGAATCAGTGTTGGGGATGACAGGTAGGTTTGATACCTTTACTTTATTTTGAAAAGTTTTGGTACGAAATTACATTATAAAACTTTTTCATCTGACTCATGGAATCACCAATCTGGTTGATCTTTTATGCACAAAAATAGTATCCCAGCGCAGTAGTACCGGATTAACCAGGTAGCAGGAGGTAGCAAATGCCACCTCGCGCCTCCTTGGGGGGCCCCGCACCTAGGCTAGATGGGCGACCTTTTTTGTTTTTAGCTCCACAATTTTCCCCAGGACGACAAAAATCAAGGGGCTCTTCTTCACATTTGCTACGGGCCCCGCGCTGTCTTAATCCGGCCCTGCAGCGCAGTATTAACAAATCATTACCACATTGTACCAGAATGAAAGATTCTCGCATATTTCAACGCAATCGCAACGAAATGTCAATCACTTCACACTTGACGTGTTTGTTTTGCTTGAGGTTCTTTTCGATTCATTCAGTTTTTTTTTTAAGCATATTTTAATTTAAATTTAGGTCGTAAAGATTTTGTATAATAAATATAATAATTTCATGTTATCTCAAAGTTCTAGTCAGAGTTTCTGATTAGGAAACTCGCAGTGCACCTATATCGTAGTCATCTAACTTCGAAAGGAGACCTACAGATTAACGTGAAATTCGAACACGGAGCGTCCTAGAATCCTCGTATTAACAGATAAAAGCATTGCCAGAGGTAAATGTCAATTTTTAGACCCGCAAAAATTACAGTCGAGTCCGGGATTTGAACCGGGACCTTCAGTATCCAAACCGCACGCAGTCATTTGAGTCACCAGTCCGAATGTAGGTGTAATGAAAAATAAGTTTGCAAACATGATACAATGAATATACTTTTTTCTATACCATCTATTTTTGCTATCAAAAAACACGAATCAACTTTTATGTGTTTGAATACATATTTTTCAGTAATTCTAGATTAGTCTGGCGTATGGTTACGGCGTGCGATTCGGGTGTGGAAGGTCCCCGTTACAAATGCAGATCTCGGCTGCAATTTTTGTGGGTCTTAAAATTGATCTTCAACTTTCACAATGTTTTGATTTATTAATGCGAAGATGCTAGAACAATTCCTACATGTTAAGAACATCTTATGAACATGGATGAAAAAAAGACACTTGTTTTAAGACCAACAATAACATGAAAACAACATTTGGTCGTAAGGGAAGGGAAATTTCCGAACTCTCTCTATGCGTTCTCCACATCCAGCAGACCGACACTGGTCCACACCGTCAAAACATAAACCAATCCAATGATGGCCGGGTGTCGGCCGAGTGTCGGACGACATGCCGTGTCGTGTGGACAAAATTCGATCGAGTGAGCGCCGATAGTAAGAAACGTGTCGGTGCGGTGACGGTGCGGAACAGTATCAGGCAAGTGGGGCCCAATCGTCAGAGGAGTTAAAATTAATCTAAAACCACTTTCGATCATCAGTGATCAACACATGGCTAAAATCTTGCCATATTGATTATTGAACATGAAGTAAATCAAATTTTTAATTTCGAAAATGTGATTTACGGGTTTGCAGTTGTTAAAGCTAGAACGAGGGGATTGTGAAAGCAATTGTTTTTATTTTATTTGCATATCTTTTAAATGTTGTTAATCTTACAATTTTATTAACTATTATTTTTAAATAACAATAAATTTTTATTTAATTATGTTTCATTAATATCATATTTTACGCCTAAAAGATGATATAATATACTCAATTTTGGATTTAAGTTTTCAAGGGGTGACACCATCGATATCCGCCCCGGGTGTCACCCACGCTAGCTACGCCACTGCCCATACGCAAGGTTGGTTGGCACGCTGAATGAGGTTGCTTGGCGTAGTCCTCGTCAAACGTTTGGAGAAAAAAAGTGGAAATTTTGAAGTAAATAAAAATAGGTTGTTCTTACTCATTTGTATATTTTTTATTTGAAAAACAAAAAAACAAAAAAAAAAAAAAGAAAACAAACAAACTATAAAGTAGAAGGCAGAGAGCAAGCCTGAGGGAAACAAGAGAAGATGAGGGTTTGTTGAACTTGATTCATTAGTTGTGGCTCACCAGCCTATCTCACATTTTCATACTTGCACAAAATTTCGTCTACTTTTTAGACCACATCCAAAACTTACCACAATTTACCATCGTTTTAACTAGATCATCAGTTTCGTCCAATGATTCCTGCATACTGAGCTCCATCGTAGGTGACCACTACCAGTTATTCTTTAGCTGAGCCTACTTTAGCTTTTCGGTTTTTGACCTCACATTATCACCTTCTGGAGAGACGTAAACTGGACTAAATAGCCCTACCTTCTGCTCATCGGGTGTATAGGGTCTGGCTCACTCGTGTTACTGTTCTGTAAAAGTAGACGATAATCAAAGCTATCATCTCTGTCAGCGTAACTTATATTTAGACTCTCCTCCTCACTTGAAATTATAAATCTGATTTTGCTCTTTGCACTTAGACAAAAGTGGATAAAATGAAGAATCTATGTGCTAACCAACCCAGAACACAGATGGCCAACCTGCCCCAGATACCAGAGACAATATAACCAGATACGTTCTTATAACAAAGTTGGCAGTTGTAACAACTACCATACTGACAATGAATGTTTTAACAATGGAAAACATAGCCTTTACGTTAATTATTCAAATGTACTACACAAGTTAAGCCTATCCCATGTAGCCTGTATAAGATAGTTTAGAAAAATTACTTATTGAATTAAATTTACGAGAATCGCCCATCCTTCCCTCACAACTAGAGAACTCACACTGTTATTTAGGGATGGCGATCTGAGATCGATTAATCGAAGAATCGATTTTTTCGAACAAGAAAATCGATTTTTTTAAATCGATTATTAGTACTGAATCGATCTAGTGAATCGATATTTCACCCTTGAAAATCGAGACTCGCGATCTCTTCCTCGACGACCACCACCTCTAGTTTAATGTTTTAGAATTAAGTTGGTAGTATTTAATGAAAACCACTGATAATATGATTTTCAAAGAAGTTTCTTTTTAATCTTCCTTTTAAAATGTTTTACAGTTAAACATGCAATGCTACTAGTATTTCCACGGGTCAGGTAGTATACAAGAACTGTTTTTATAAATATTCATTCAAATCAAAGAGAAACTATTAGTAGTCTTTCTGGTACCTGAATCGTCTACGAAATGGCGTTAGAGCCGTTTTCAAGATACCAAGTGAAAAAATTGTTCATATTTTGTAAAATCTCATTCTTATAGGGAAGACACTTATTTAGATAAACTTAAAAAACAGAACGTTATCTAAATACGAAAATCCGAAATATACAAGAATTGCTCGTTTAAAGATATAAGATAGTGTATTAATAAAACAAAAAACATGTAAATGCACTAGCCATAAGCAATATACCCAAAGCTATTATTTTTATTATAAAGTTTATTAACAAAATTATTAATTTATTACGTTTTTTGCGTAGATATCTATTGATGTCGGCGCCAATATTACAATAATGTGAACACGCATACTGAAACAACAATTAAAATTTCAATTGTTTAGAAAATACAAGCGTGCGCCTTTCTAGTCATGGCGATCTGAAAACGAAATAATATGTTTTTACTCTCTGCTTTGTTGTATTTGTTGGCATTGACTTTGCATCATTTGTTTAAGTCTTGAGTGACTGAATTTGGTGTGTTCTGCGTATATAGAAATAAATACTGATTTTTTGTAGTGCTTGTTATAGAATAATAAGTGTTTGAGGGTAAGTAATCGCTGTTTGTTATCTACTTTAATGCTATCTATTTAATTTTGTTAATTGTTATGCTAATCGCTATCGCCAGATTCAATCATGCAAGTCGTTTGTATTAGTTTATTCACTGTACTAGTAAATATTAGATGCGTATGTGTAATTCTTAATTGATTTCTATTGCTTTATGTTTATTCATCTAAATAACCAAAAAATATGTCCTTCATTTACATGCAAAATAGTGAAGTGTCTAGCCCGCTATTTTTCTACAAATAGATTGTCGATATATTTTTTCAGGATGTCGCGTAAAAGCGATCTATGGAATCATTTCATAAAAAAGATTTAGGGGGAGTTTGTAAATATTGTCACCTGGAAGTGAAAACTAAAGGGAACACGACAAATTTGCGAAATCATCTGTTAAGACGTCACCCAACCATCAAGACCATAAGTCAAAAAAAGAAGAGTGATCGAAATGTACGAATCAGTGAATCCTGTATTCCTTATACAGTCGAACCTCTATAAGACGAATTTCAAGGGGTAAGGGAAAAATTCGTACTACCGAGGTATTCTTAATAAAGAGGTTCGTTTTATCGAGGTTTAATACTGCCGTTATTCGTCTTATAGAGGTTTCTCCTCGCTCTGAGATAACCTCTATAAAACGAAGATTTCTATGGCCAACCTCTACTATAATACGAATCATTGTTACCGTTACACTAAAGTTATTTTTTTCAATGTAGGAAAAAGGTTAAAAAGAAAAAAAAAAAAAAAAAAAAAAAAAAACATGTATGTAGCAATTTTAAAAATACATACTTGTTTATATTTAAATCACTCAAGTATCAAAACAAACAATAAACTGTTTGAAAACCATGTACTGTATAGTAAAATGAAAACAAATCTGAAGCCAAAATACGGTAAATATAAATGGAAACCAAACTTATACATATGTAGTATGTACATATAATAAATAAGGACTAACTAATCTTAAAAAGTCATCAATTTTAGATTGCTTACTTGCATGAAGGGTTACCATATCCAATGTGGAATCCAAATCGATGATGGCTTTCACTACACTATCACTTAAAGCATTTTTCTTTAAGAAAAAACACTTGAGCACATCAATAGCTTCTCTTGCGTCTTTCGTTGACAGTTCCGGTCGATCACTCTCCGCGGCTGCATCCTCCTCATCATCTTCAGCTGCGTCATCTTCTTTATGATTTGAGGGTTGAACAGAATCCAGGATATCCTCATCCGTCAGCTCTCCACATACTGCTACATTATCATCGAAATCAACAAATTCTTCAAACTCCATTTCTTGGACGCCTAGTCTTTCGGTAACTTTGTTCCAGTTTTGATCTGGGCCTACTTCTGCATTTTGGGGTGCTGGAGTTCGAGGTTGGTCATCGTCCTCATCTTCGAGGTCCGTCACACGAAATCCACATTTTGCAAAACAGTTAAAAACAGTTTTGTCGGTTACGTTTGACCAGGCCTTGTTAATCATCCACATTGCATTTAAAACGTTGATTTTAGTCGGTACGTCTTGATCCATATCTGTCAAAAACTGCCGAACAACCTCCTTTCTGTAGTTCACTTTGAAATTTTTAATAATTCCCTGGTCAAGTGGTTGGAGCTTTGATGTGGTGTTTGGGGGAAGAAATTGGACTGAGATGTTTGACAAGTTTGGAACAGTTCCGTGTGCACTACAATTGTCAATAAACAGCAGGATCTTTTTCTTTTTCTTCTTCATTTCTGTGTTTACAGTTTTCAGCCATGCACTGAACTCATCACCATTCATCCACGCTTTTGAGTTGGCCTTATACAGTGTTGGTAAACTGTTCACATTTTTAAAACATGTAGGTTTTTGTGACTTGCCAATAACCAAAGGCTTGAGCTTATTTTTTCCGAAGCGTTGACTCCAAGCAACACAGTTAATCGGTCTTTGCTGTGTTTGCCTCCATTGCAAGGGTCTCCTTTAAACGTCATTGTTTTATCTGGTAGGCACTTGAAAAAAAGTCCGGTCTCGTCTGCATTATATATATCATCTGGGTGGTAACCCTGAGTAATGTCAGCAAGTTTTTCTTTCCAATCATCGCATACTGTACTGTCCACAGACGCACATTCACCACACACATTTTTAAAAACAATATCATTCCTTTTTTTAAATTTTTCCAGCCAGCCATTACTGGCACGAAAATCAGGGTGTCCCAATTGTACAGCAAACTGCTGTGCCTTTTCTTGGAGAATAGGGCCTCCGATTGACAAATTTTTATCGCGGCACTGCTTTAACCACTTTAAAGTGGCTTTGTCTACTTCCTGAAATTCACCGGTCTTTGCGCGTTTGCAAAACTTAGAAAGTCCACTTGCTTCATCGTACTTGTCTCTATTCTTTATAATCGTTGCTAACGTTGTTGAAGGGATGTTAAACTCCTTAGCAATGGTGATTTTCTTCTTCAACGGGTTTTCTTCCACATGCTTCAAAACTTTACGCTTGAACTCTACTGTTAGCGCCGTTTTTGACTTTTTCCCTGCCATTACTGTTCATACAATAAAGATACGCACAACGGTCAGTCTTAAAACACAGCCGGAAGGGACACTTAAAAACACAGCCGGAAAGGTTACTCAACACTGCAAAGGCACGTGCCAAACAATGACTGATGAAGGAAGAGGGTAGAGTGGGGAGTTTCATGTTAAGACACGCTTCTGTTTGTTTTGAAAACTACGCACTATGGAGGTTAAGATCATAAGAAATTCGTCTTAAAGAGGTAACATTCGTCTTGTAGAGGTCTTGTGCTAAGAATATTCGTTGTATAGAGGTTAATCAGTCCTAGCCCATGTCACAAACAAATTCGTCTTATCGAGGTTTTTAACCTAATTACTGCTTTGTATAGAGGTGTTTTTAGCATTGACCTTTATGGAAGTTTCAAGGGGATTTTAAAAAATTCGTCTTATCGAGGAATTCGTTTTACCGAGGTTCGTACTAACGAGGTTTGACTGTATCTTAATGCCATTTTTCGTGTTCCCTACGCGAGTTTTAAGAAGTAGGAATGTTCTTTAATAGCATTTTTCTGTTTCTTTAGGCTGTTGATAACGATAAGACATACAACGTTGCATATCTTCGAAATGTTGATAATTCGGATACTGAAAGTCTGGCTTCTTCTACTGCATCTGTATCAGTCTTCAAACAGCAAACATTTACTTCTTGCTTAACAAACATAAAAGCATTTGGAGGTAAGATACTTGTATGAAACTGGTATCTTTGAATTTATTAATCTGAAGTTGAGGAGCATACAGTACATACAATTATCATAATGATTTTTTATTTTTAGATAATGGTGTTAAGCGTGGACAAATAACAATGCAATAGTCTTCATGATAGCAAAGGATGGTTTGCCGCTGAATACTGTGGAAAAAGCAGGATTCAATTATTTGATGAAAGTAGTGGCACCACTATATAAAATTCCAACTAGAAAAACAATTACGCAAATGATTGACGATAAATATGACGTCCTTTCAGCACAACTCAAACAAAAGTACAATCGGTAGAAGCATTATGTTTAACTGCAGATGTCTGGACCGACCCGTATAATAGCCAAAGCTACATGGGCTTAACTGGTCATTGTATACATGAAAATAAATTAATGAGCATAATTTTTGGTGTATCTGCTTTAACAGAACCTCACAATGCTGATTATTTAGCTGAAGTAATTAATAAAATGACCGAAAAATGGAATATCACAACTAACAAAGTGATAGCATTTATCACTGATAATGGGGCAAACATTGTGAAAGCTGTAACAAATGTATATGGAAAAAATAAACACACGCCATGCTTTGCTCACACCTTGAATTTAGTAGCATCAAAACCATTTGAAAGTAGGATGGTTTGGAAAAAGCCAAAAATTTTCTGACAGCTGTGAAAGATATTACTACGTATTTTAAGCATAATATAGATCCTGCTGACTCTCTGAAGAAAGCTCAGGAACACAAAGCAAAGCCTTTGGCGCTAATTCAATCTGTATGTACCAGATGGAATTCTGTTTTTTAGCAACTGGAACGATTTGTTGAGTTATCAGAAATAATTGCGCCAATACTACTAAAGCACCGACAATGCTAACTGCAAAGCAGTTAGAGTTCATAAAAGATCTAATAAATATATTGAGACCGTTAGAAACAATAACAAAAGAAATATCAGGAGAAGATTATGTTACAGCCAGTAAAATTATACCAATCATATCTTGTCTGACTGAAACATATAATGCAATGAAAACCTCAACTGATGTCGGTGCTAAAACAAGAACTTTAATTATTGAAGGCTTGAAAAAGAGATTTGGACATGTCGAACAAGTTCATTTGTTAGCAGCTGCGACAATTTTAGATCCCAGATTTAAAAAAATTCATTTTGCTGACAAAATAACATGTTCTCGAGCTATAGATTTAATAAATACTTCAATTCTAGATTTAAAATCGCAGCAACAACTCCCACAAGAAAAAAGTTGTGATGAGGAAGAAGCAGAAGATAATGATATAGAAAAAGGAATTTGGATTTTCCATAAGTTACTTGTGAAAAAACAACTCTCTACGTGTAATGCACATGCACAAGATAGATAGGGTTTAAACGAAGAATTTAAACATTATTTATCGCAACCAGTTGTGCACCTCAAGAATGATCCTATTCTTTACTGGCAAGAACAAAAAAAAATCAATTTATCATCATGTTTATTCAACAGCCATGAAGTATATGTGTATCGTTGGGTCATCTGTATCTTGCGAGCGCCTTTTTTCGATTGCCGGCAACATCGCAAGTGATGAACGGAATCGCTTGGATCCTAGTAGACTGGACATACTGTTGTTCTTGAAAAGCTTGGACATTAAGCACTGGGAACTGTAAATTATCATTTCAAAACTGTTTTATGTAACCGATAAATTTGTAAAATAAATGTCTTTTTGTATAACTGATACTTTGATTTAGTTATAAAAGAAAACTTTAAATAGTTTAAAAATGATAAAAGATCGATAATTTTTGATTTGTATTGAAACTACGTACTCAAAAAGCAAAATGAAAAAGATCGATTTTTAGAAAATCGATCTTTCAGACCTCGATTTTTTTGCGAATCGATTTTCCATACTGCGATTCGAATCGATTCAAGAATCGATCTTTTTCGTAAAGAATCGCCATCCCTACTGTTATTTTGTTGGGAAAGAGTTGAGGTTATGAAGGTCACGTGGTCAACAGGTGGCGCCTCCACACACTACAGAGAAAATTGGAAGTTGATGGCCAACCTGTCCCCTATGCCAACCAGCCCCGGTCTCCCCTACATGAACTGTGCAGCAGAAGAGAAAAAAAGGAATCGAAATGTGCTTAAAATCATGCACGATTAAGAAAGAATGTTTCGCCCACTGACCGCAGTTTTCCTGCATACTGGTCTTTTTCTGGATAAACTTTGTGTTAAGATTCATCACCATATGACTATTGTTAGGGTCTTCTGTGGTTAATTAATATGGTAATTAATTCAATAGTCCACCAGAAGGTTATGTTGAAGATTTTTGTGTTTATTTTCCAAAACAACGTCAGCGATATTCACATGCAAAGATACAATATCCAGAGATACTACTGACGCAGTTCCAAAGTGAATTTGTATCAACTAACTGTAAACTAACTATAAACCAAACCTGCCCTTCTGCCGATTTCTTTATATAGGCTCTATCGAAATTTCTGGAATTCTTCAAAAGCGTCCGCCAGATATTTCTCGAACATTAACAATTACTCAAACAATTAAACATATTAAAAACAATCAGAAATAATACATAATCACTTAACATCATTACAAAATGGTCAGAAATGGAAATTAAAGATACTTAACCACATAATTATTATTTTTTAGTAAGAAAGGAGACTTTCTCGGCGAATGATTGTAGTCCTCATAGGTTGTATCTCCGGATTTCATTGCAAACACACGAAATTACACACGTGAGGAAGACGGCGGAGGCAGCCGTCGAAGTATGGTGTTCCTATAACTTTTTTTTTTTTTTTTTAATCTGCTTACTGTGTTAATCGAAAGCCTGAGCGGCACATGTAAGCGCGTGGCTTTCGTCAAAGAAACGCATTGAGGCAGCTGCCAAAACAACGTAAGTTTTGATGAATACGTAAAAGTGTATTTATTTACTTACGAATGACGAAGGCTGACAAAAACAAACGCTTGTTCACATGAGTCAAATGCCAACTGGAAGGGTACAGGAAAACAGTGCAAAATATCAGACAGAGACCGAGTGGGGCAGCGAGTCACGCAGATTGACACACGTTACTGCCGGATTTTGCGGATTGCGGATCCGCTTAATTTTGTGCGGGATCCGCCAGACTGTCTAATGATGCGGGATCCCGCGGGATTGCAATCCCTAGCCAAGACGTGTTCATTTTTTTTTTTTAAATTTATTTGGCCTTTGGTATAAACCATACAGCCAGCTTGGTTACAGTTTGGTTATTTCTACAAGTGGGTTTTTAATAGTTTTGATGTCTGGTTTCATTTGATATACGTTCATCTACTGTGCATCATAGATCACATGCTCAATATAACCCAATATAATACAATATAAAAAACAATAATACAATATGGTACAATAGTTCGATAAAATACAATATAAAATTCATAACATACCGTTTTAACATAAAATATTTACAACTTAAAATACAATATATAACATGCATCATGTACATACAAAATTCAGCATACAAGTTTTGTAAATTGTTCCAGTGGTTACATGTACCCTTAAGCCACAGTTTAGAATACACAGCCTTTGGTACAGAAATCAACAGACTGGTTATCTTTCAATGTAATGTGGGTTTTAGAAATGAGAATGTCATATTTCTATGTTGTTTCTTATTGCAAAATTGAAGAGAATCATGAAGATTTCCGTCCTATTTTCGTGGAGAAGGGTCTGCATCTTGGAAGGGAATACCACACCGTGTTTAGTCAGTTCTTCTATTAATTCAGTTGATTCTGCCCAGTGGCGTCCACAGGCAAAAATATATGATCTACGTTCTCGACACTAATGCCATCACATTCACAAATGGGGGAGGTGATCGCATTAATCCTAAAGAGGTGGCTCGCGAAGCGTCCGTGGTTGAATTTGAGCCTAGAGACAAAGGTTGTGATCTTCCTTGAGATTTGGATGTTGTCATGCCAGTGTGAGCGTGGGATAGTTGGATGGATTTTTCTATAGTATTCACCTTTATGTGTGTCTTTTGACCGCCACTCTCTGTCCCATTCTAATCTGGTTTTATTGCGGAATATAGGGTCAAGTCCGACGCGGGAATTTGTTTAATTTTCTCACCATTGAGTGCTGCTGCCTTAGCTAGTCGGTCAGCTACTTCGTTGCCTCTTATTCCTGCGTGACCTTTGGCCCATATAAATGTCACTTCCGATCCTTTATCTCTGAGTCTTGCTACTAGCTGTACAATATCATATATCAGCCAGCTTCTGCCGTTGTCCGCCGCCAGGTTAGATAATCTCAGTAAAGCAGATCTGGAATCTGATATGATGATTAGTCTGTTCGTCCGCAAATGTAAGCCGTATTCTAGGGCTTTTAAAATGGCTTTGTAGTTCGGCGGTATAGATCGATGCCTCTTCCGGGAGTTGATATAAGCCCCTCTTTTCATTAGCAGGGTCTGCGAAGGCGCAACCCACCCGATTTCCAGATTTAGAGCCGTCTGTGTATAAGCATATGGGTTATCTGCCAGCTTTGTAATGCGGTCCTTTAAGATTTTTCCATTGTGGTTGCCTTCCGCTATAAATTTTTGTGTCTAGGATAATGTCTAGTCTTGTCTTACCTCTCGATAGTCTGTGCAGATGTACCGGAAGGAGGCGTGATCTATAGATTATGTTGCTATATTTTTTAACTTCTCGGAAGGCGGTTGTTAGAGTAGGGGCCGGCTTCTGTTTCCAGTACCTCCGTTCCGTGTATTGCATTGTGAGAGCAGATATTTTTGCAATAAGTTGATCATCCTTTACTTCGAGTAGTCTTAGGATGAACTTCCGCCCCAGAAATGCCCTACGGATGTGTAGGGGTGGTTCTAAGCATTCCACCAGCAGTGCGTTTGTCGGGGTAGATGTCATGGCTCCGGTGCATAGTCTAAGTATACTGGCATCTGTCGATGTCGGTTAGTAAACGATTTAGAAGCAGAGCCAAAAAAACATGTTGCCATAGTCGAGATGGGGGCGCACTAGGGCTCGGTACAGCATTAGTGTGATCTTCCTGTCTGCACCCCAAGCTTTACCTGTCACTGCTCGAATGATGTTGATTGCCGCTTCGCTCTTCTTCAGTATGTGCCGAATGTGAGCTGACCAAGCCAGGTTAGGGTCCAACCTTAGGCCGAGGTATGTAACAATTTTTTTCACTGGGAAGTTAAAGGGTCCCAGAGAAATATTTGTCATCTGGGGCAGTCTGTGTCGTGTAAAGACCATGACGGACGACTTTTCAGGGGAGAGATCAAGGCCGTTGTGCATCATCCAAGTCGCCCAGCCTATTAGTGGTTGCACTTAATGCTCTTTTACAGGCCTGCAGTGATAAGAAGCTTGTATAGATGCATACATCATCCACATACTGAAGAATCTTTACGTTCGCCATTATGATCTTGTGCAGGTCGCTGGAATAAATATTAAACAGTAGTGGGAGAGGATCGAGCCCTCGAGGTAGACCTTTGGATGTCAATCTTGGTCCATACGTCTTGTTCCCCTCACGTATGATCACTATTCTATTCTCGAGTAGGGCAATTAGGTTGTCTATGAATCTGTCTGGGATCTTCATTCCCCTTAGTTTGTCAGCCAGGATAGGAAGAACTACATTGTCGTATGCTTTTTGTAAGATCGGTGAATAGTGCGGTTAAGTAGTGATTGTTACCATAACACAGCTGGATATCGGTGACTAGATGAGCCAGGATTTCGTTAGTCCCCTTACCTCTTCGAAAACCTATCTGTAGGTCTGGCAATAGGCGGTTATGTTCGATGTACCATTCCAATCTTTCTTTTATCATTCGCTCCAGGGTTTTCAGGGAGCACGATAGTAAAGAAATTGGGCGAAATGACGAGCTTTCTGCGGGGTCCTTGTTTGGTTTTAGTATTGGTACTACCCTTATTGTTTTGAGGGACGGTGTGTAGGTTCTAGATGTCCATATGTTATTCATTATTTGTAGATAGATCACTTTGCCGTTTTCGGGTAAGTTGCTCAGCATGGCGTAATGAATTTGATCTGGGCCCGGGCAGGAGTTTTTTGTTTTAGTAAATGTATTTTCTAGCTCATCGAGAGTAAATGGTTGTAGGAGAGGGTGGCTTGTATTACTATACCGTGAGGGAGCTGGTTCTTCACTACACCAGTCCGGGGTCAGAGACTTTAGGAGGTTCATGGCGGCGGTCTGTGGGATTTGAGTGTGATGGCTGGTTGACCTGTCCCGAACTGCTCTAATCTGTCTCCATACCACTGTCGGAGGGGTTTTTGAGTTTAATGAGTTGCAGAAATTTACCCAGTTTTCTCTCTTCTTCTTCTTTAGCAGTCTTTTTGTAATTGCTTGCGTCTTATTGAGAAGAATGAAGTTGGATTCGGTGGGTTGTTTCTTGTAACGCGTCAGTGCTAGTCTCCTATCTCTTATGGCTTGGTTACATTCCTCGTCCCACCACCTGCAATAGGTTCTCCTTTGTGCGCGTCTTGTCTTGGATTCCGGAATGGTTGCTGCAGCCGTTTCTTCCACTATTGTCACAAATTTCGAATAGTCCTTTTTGTTGTCCCCTGTCAGTTGAAGGTTTTTGAATTTCTCTGTAGCTATCTGTTTATATTGGTGCCAGTTGGCTTTTTTAATGTTCCATCTGTAAGTAGGTGTTAGCACCTGGTTGTCTTCTATCTGCGCTGGTGTTGACATCAAGATAGGGTAGTGATCAGAGCCCGACGGATCTGATGTTGTTTTCCAATCGAAGTAAAATGCACACTCTGGGGAAATAAGTGTTATATCTACAACTGATTTTCTTCCTGAAGGTCGTTGTAATCTTGTCTCAGAACCGTCATTTAATATGACCAGGTTCAGTTCGTCTATGAGTTCGGTAAGTACATTTCCCTGGCGACAATTGTATTCGCAGCCCCAGCTCTGGTGATGGGCGTTTAAATCCGCCATTATTAATATGGGGGGTGGTAGTTGGAGCAGGATCGATCGGATTTCTCGTTTTGTAAGACGAGCATTTGGAGGCTTATAGCCTACTAATACGGTCATTTTCCCGAAGTCGAAATTGATGTTAGCTGCGCAAGCTTGAATGACAGGTTCATGTACGTTTAGTTTTATTTCTTTGTACTGTAAGGTTTCTTTTACCATTAAGGCTACTCCGCCGTACCCGTCCTCCCGGTCTGCCCGTATGATGTTATATCCTGGTTTCAAAAAGTTGGATGTTGGTTTTAACCATGTCTCTATTAGACCCGCAATCGAGATGTTTGTGTTCATATAAGAGGTGGAACAGATTTTCCCTGTTTGAGTGGATAGACCGAATATTCCACTGCAGTACTTTATTGAACTTGGCCATAAGGGGAGATATCTATCGAGTCGCTGATCAATTTGGTAATGTTTTCTCTTATTGCCTCTCTTGGTATTGAGCTCTCGCCAGGTTGAATTTTCTGTACTAAGGTGATGATGAAGTTAATTATTGTGTCAATTAGATAGTCCTTGCCCAGCAGGGTTGGGGGGGCCTCCTCCTTCGATTACAGAATTAGATCTGTTACTTGATAATGGTTCTACTGTTCTTTGGTTCGGTATTAGGTATTGCTGGTAACCCTTCCAGCTGTCGCTATGCTTCGGTATAGCTGTCTGTTGAGGACGGACACTTCTGTAGTAGCTTCCGGATGTAGTCCTGGAGTCTCGTCTACGTGGTTCTGTATTTGTGCTTTGGTATAGCTTAGGGGGATTAGGTTGCGCTTCTATGCTCTGAGGGCTGCAGGGGAGTCCCCTGGTTGTTGGGTAGTGTCGGAAATTGGGAAATGTCTCTGGTGTCGGGTGGCGGAGCTGCCGCGGCCCTAGCGTAGTGACTATTGTCAAATGAGGCCAGTGCCTCCCGATAGCTAATTTCTTGAAAGGCCATCCTACTTTTTATGGCTTTCTGTTTCATAAATTCCGGGCATGTTTTATCAATGGCCGAATGGGGGCCTGCGCAATGCAGACAGACGGGTTGAGAGGGTTTGAGCAATTATTGCAATCGTGTGAGCCGCCGCAAAGCTTACAGCGCGTTTGGCTACGGCATTGTTTGCTGTTGTGTCCATAGCGAAAACAGTTAAAACACTGAAGAACCGATTGTACATATGTTCTACCGGGCAGCGGACACCATGGATTTTTACATTCTCAGGCCTTCTCTGGGACTTAAATGTAATGGCACAAACCGGCAAGGCTTTCTTTGTAGTCCAAACCGTTTTCCGGCCGTGTTTTTGTAAAACCTTCTTATTGCAATTACTTTAACTGGGCTACAAATGACTGCTAAAATTTCCTCTTCTGTTAGTGACGTCTCTATGTTCCTGATTATTCCTTGTCTAGTAACTAGGTGGCTCGGAATATATGCTTCAAGATTGTGTTTAGGGAAAACGTTTGCTTTTTCACTAGATCATTGGCTGCCGCCGCTGTAGATAGTTCTATTTTAGTACGATTTTTTCCTGAGGGGAAAATGTTAGTAATACTGTTATAATAGTTTCCACTTTCCGACCTGAGTAACTTCCCTAAAGACATTGGGTGCAATCTACCAACATTTTTATCAAGGCTTTCTACTATGATAACAAACGGACCGTTGTCATACAACTCGTAGTTATTGCTGCCAAGCCTAGCGGGGTTGGATGGGGATGTCACTTTACTTACGCCGTTCTGCGATGTGCCCTGTTGTGGTGTTGTGGTTGTGTTCTCGTCTGCTCCGGGTGCCACCGTTGACTGCACTTTGGAGACGCGTAGAATTTTTTCCGTCTTCCCAACGGGCTGATGGTCGTCTTGATCCCAGCTGGGGCGTTTCGTTGGTCTTAGTTCCTCTACACACATGGGGAGCTCGTCGGCTGTTACATTCTCCGTCACTGTTTGTATTGCATTTCTTATCGCTGCTGGTAGCTCGTTGTTGTCGTCTGGCTGGGGGCTTGGGTTCGTTGGGTTTTCTGACCGCGTACCACCTTCACCATAATTCCCACCGTACATGGTGGAATACGGCGCCTCCGCCGCCGGTTTGGTAACGATTTACTTAATCGGTGTTGTGCTTGAATAACTATTGCAATAAACACACGGAAAGTTAACGTTGGCTGAGCGCACGGTTTGTGATAGAGTTAGCTTGGCACACAAGGAAAGTTTCGCGCACCAGGAAAACTGATGTTCACCGTACCGATGCTCGAACTGAACTGGACGTGTTCATTCAAATTACTCCACAGTGGCGCTACTTCTCAATTCCTTACTAATAGTCGATTAAATCCGCTCTCGTCATCGGCTCTAATAATTTTGATCTCAATAAGTCGAAATTTCTCAAAACACGGTAAAATCTTTTAATTAATACATTATGGGAACGTAACATTTTGAGATTATCAAAGGAAAATCGTTGGAACAGCGTTATGCTTCATAATCGATGTTTTCTTTTTCATCTTGAAAGGAAACAAGATTTCCGTACATGTATGTATAGTCACATATAATGTTCTTTTATAATTTTAATGTGTTAGCAGTATGAAGCGGACATGCATGTAGTTAAGAGAATGTTCTAGCATCTCTGACCGTATACGTTGGCGAAATAGAGTATCGGTTTGTTCATTGCTTGTCAAGTAGAATTTATGGCGAAGAAAGCAAAAAGAAGTTTCTTGCTTTATTTGCTAGTAATTATTGTAAAAAGTTTAGTACATAATAATTGTGTGAGAGAAATAAGCGATGTAAAATTGAGAACTGGCAATGTTTGTGTTAGCAAAAGAAACAAAAAAGGGAAGAATTTTCAATAGAAGATCGGTAATAAATTGTTTAGTGAATCATATGTTTTGCGTTTGGTTTGAAAGTGATTTTTTCTTTGCTCTCATTTCTCTAACAAAATTTCCTTCGAACTAGATGAAGTGTGGCAAATGCTACCCTAGTTAAGAGAGGGGTAAAATAAAAAGGAATACGCTTACAAATCTTTGTTTTTACAAGCTACTACAGTCTTCAAAACTAGACGATATCAGTTAACAAAATACACGGAAGTTTAAGATTTCGCAAACATTCTATGGTTAATTACTAGTTGAATGAACACTAGTAATTAAGTAAGCAACTGTGGAAACATTGCCTGCAACAACATCGCATTCTATGGTTGATACTATTAAATGTATGTTCGGCAGCATTTTTGTACATTTGAGGTAGCTATTAGACATTTATGTGTATGACGTTATTGAGGAAATAAATTTTAACAAAATAAAGCAGCACACTGATGAGCATGTGCCTTATTGACAGCTGGAGTTATCCAAACAACGGTTACATAGTTCGCAGCCGCTTCTGTATATTTGAATAACTCGCGTTCTCAAAGATGAACGCGAAATGAAGCGTTCTTAGAAGCTGGGCGTAATCTCTAGTGTTTAATATATGAGTGACACAGGGTGTATTGCAATGGATAACGGATATTTGTAAATCTTGTCCACTCAGATGTGAACCCCAATAAAGACGACCACAGCAAATCTATATATATATATATATATATATAAAGATGAATGTATGTATGTTTGTTTGTTCTTCGTACAAATCCACAGTTTTCATCAGATCTCGAAGAAACTTTGCAGACTTATCGTTTGAAACAAGGAGAAAAATACTGTCAACATTTGGTTGAAAAATTATCTGTATAAATAATACATGTTGTCTCATAATTTCGAAAAATTACTGAACGGCGATAGACAGACGCGTTGGATATAGAGGTCTCTGTACTGTTTTCCGTGTAGCGGTCAGGTAGCTCAGTGGTTAAAGCACTTGCTTACTAATGTTTGGGTCGTGGTCTCCGGTTCAAATCTCCGTGGAGTCTAAGATTTTGAAAAATTGTTTTTGATCATAAGAGTCACGCCTGGGCCGTCGGTTATTCGGATTGAATGTTAAACTGTAGATATCACAAAGTTAGTGGTGCAATGCGAGGCAAATCGTAGGTAGTCTTGCAATGCTGTAGCTGTACACTTTTTCCACGTTATATTGATCCATCAAGGGGGATTCGCAGTGAGTGTGTGTGTGATCTGCAGCAATAAAACTATAAATGCGGAAGTAAGTCTCTGTCTTTTGTTACGTTTTGACTAAATACCTATACCGATATTGACGGAGTTTTACAAGAAAATCTGTAGGGAGAGCACAGGACAATTTTTTTCGGTATGATTAACAGTTGTAGTCACGAAATTTTGAGAACTTATCGAATGGTGACAGAGAGACGGATGTATGTGTTAGTCTGTAATGTTACGTCGCTTGCTCAAGCTATGCTTCTCGTGCATTATGTTAGTGTATAATTGTTAATAAATTTCTTTTAGAGAAAAAACGTATTATTTAGTATAGATGTCGATTTTTTCTGTCTTATTACTTTGTGTCTGCTTAAATGTTTCTGGCACCAGTTTATTTTGCCTTCTTTTTTGACATGCCTTGCGGGCGTAAACTGGCCTAAGTTGTAACTCTAGCAAAGCACGAACAGCTAAAGTTATTAGAATCCAAGAATCGGATGCTCATGCTGAAGAAAAGACCAAGCTGAAATAAAGCTGACATCAGTTAACACCGCGCCCCCCCCCCCCCACATCCCCTAACGTTCGTTTGTTTTTAAATATGTTGGAAATTGATTCTTTTCAAGAGACAGGTCCGATGGTAGAATGATATAGTGATGGCTTTCCGGTCATATTATGCCGACTCGGTGTTTCGAACCAATCCTTCGCTACTAACCACTTTCTATATTCAATTCTGGCAAAGAAATTCTTAATCAACGAGTACGAAGTCGCGGGTATCAGCTAGTTAAACCATAAACGAAATAATAACTATTGGGATTGTCAAGTAAGTACGTGGTCTTAAACTGATGCCAATGAATTAAAAAAAAAGTTGTCGTCTATTTTTCCACAAAGTCCGCTCTGAAATTGGCACACTTGATTCCATTCGCACACAATGGTTTCTCTAAAGTGTCAAAAATATGTGGCGTTATCGGTTGACTTGGGTGCAAGACAGAACGTTTTTAAAGTTTGAAAATAGGTGGATATCTGACGTCAGTAGGGGGTCTGCTGGAAGAGACGACCATGATTTGCAGCCTCGGCTGTCAGAGACTTGTGGGTGAGGGCATTGTCCTGATAATACAGCACCTCGTGAGAACGGAGACTTTCGCCGCGTATAATTACAGAGAAGCCTTCGCAGCCATGCCAGTGATTTTACTTTCTAACTTCTTTTGTGGTATACGTCATCA
>JARYHS010008074.1:71537969-71638590 GCA_031002005.1 Vandiemenella viatica
ACTAACTTCAAAAATCTGCAATTATTTGTCAACGCACTCACCTAAAACTATCTTTACATGGCAAATATTGATTTTATCATTAATAGTCAGTTATTTTAAGTGAAAGATGATCGGTATAACGTCTTCCTTTCTTTTGACGCTAGCGTTTCTTCAAAATTAATTTTTTGTTTGAAAATGTTAACTTTTAATGTTCTGTATGGACACGTAATTTCTCTTGAATGTTTTAAAAAACTAAAATGAAGTGCTTTCAATGTCTGCACAACTCTTTTATTAACGAAATACAATCCATATTTTCGTTTCTATAACGAATATGTTAAAATATGTCACGTTTTTTTTGTGAGGTGGGTGAGTCTCAATTTTGGATATTAACATGAATGTACCACCTACCGGGTATAGTACTGTCTTGGTAGATGTGTATAATGGGTTGAATAAGTCCCAGGATGAAATGTAGCGATGTGCAATTCAGGTCGTTCGGATTAATATGAGCATGGTAGTACCAGGCGCCTTTAGATGTGTATTGTGTCTCCCCTATCTCTTCCCACTCAGTCTTCATGAGGTTTCTGATTTTACTTAAGAAATCTCTATATGGCTCTCCAATCTCCGTTAATTCACAGCCCTTTGCTCTCCTTGGAAGTTGGCCCACTTTTTCGTTGCCATCGATTCTCACATGTTCAGGAAACCACTGAAATTCTGTTTTTTTTATTTAGTTCTTGTGATTTTTTTTTAGTATGTTTAAAAGGTCATATAGTAGACAGTTCTTTGCCTTCCCTTTTGGTCCATTTTTTAAACAGTGTAATGAGCTTGTGACATAACAAAAATATTTTTTAAAAAAAGAACGTGATATTTTGCTCCTTGAGCGCAGACAAAAATCAGTAACATTTACACTTAGAGAAAAAGAATAGAACAGTGTAGGTTGCTATGGAAAAAGGTCAATCAAGGGACAGAGGCTAAGGACAAAGGGGTATAGATCGGTTGCTTGGAATTATCATTGCCGAAATTAAGTTTGCATCTTCGGAGATTAACCAGTTTCAATGTAGTTCCTAGAGGGTAACAATCATCTATATATATAAAGATGAATGTATGTATGGTTGTTTGTTTGTTCTTCATATAAATTGACAGTTTTCATCAGATTTCGATTAAAGTTTGCACACTTATCCTTTGAAACAAAGAGAAAAGTACTGTCCACATTTGGTTGAAAAATTTTCTGTATAAATAATACACGTTGTCTTACAATTTTGAAAAATTACTGAACGGTGATATATAGATGCATAGGGTGTGTAGATATCTGTACTGTCTTTCCATATAGTGGTCTGGTAGCCACACACGCTAGAACATAGTAAGAACTTCCCTTGGTTCAATAGGGAAGTGAAACGTTTGCTCAGGAGGCAAAGGCGGTTACATGCCACGGTGAAGAAATCGTGAGACAGGAATTTATCCGAAGATCTGATTACTAATCCAAAAAATTCTTGTCGTATATCAAAGCAATAAGAGGCTCTGGTAAGGGTATGCCGTCGCTGATTAAGGAAAATGGTGAATTATCAGAAACAAGCGTAGAGAAAGCAGAAATTTTGAATGATATATTTAAAAAAGCTTTCACGATAGAAAACTCAGAGGAAATTCCGATATTTAACAATCGTACCGACAAAATTATGAATTATCTCGTTCTTGATGTCGAGGGAATAACTAAAATGCTTATGAATGTAAAAACCAATAAGGCTCCCGGACTAGACGGTATTCCTACAAGATTCTACTCAAGGTACGCAAAGGAAATTGCACCGTATTTGATGAAATTACAGGTCTATACCAAAAGTAGTAGGACTGATTTTTTTAAAAAAAAGTTATCGAAGATATCTTTACAGTTCCTTAATCTTTATCGAAATAGCACCCTTAGGCAGCTACACACCAAAAATTACGCTGCTGCCATTGGCCTTACGCCTTCTGGAAGTCAGATTCGGGGACGCTGTTGAGAACCCTCGTCGATGCTGCTTGAACGTCCTGAATCGAGTCAAACCGCTGTTCCTTCAGCTGCCTTTTCATCCGTGGGAATATTAAAAAAACTCAGTTGGAGCCAGATAGGGACTGTAGGCGGGGTGCAGCAACGTGGCAACGCCGAATCGGGCCAACAGTTTCCTTCCACGTCCTCCCGTCCAACGAAGGCTCGCATGAGCAAATCAAAGATCAAGACAATGCTGATTGTGTTTTCTGACCATCGTGGGGTGATTCATAAGGAGTTTGTTTCCCCTATGGAAACTGAAAATTCGAACTTTTACCTGCAAGTGCCAGCACGCCTGCGAGACCGAGTGAATCGCGTCCGACCAGTCATCTCCGCCAACTGGACTCTGCATCACGACAATGCGTCATGCCAAGGCGCGCCCTCATGAGGCAATTGTTGGCCCGAATCGACATTTCCGCGTTGCTGTACCCCGCCTACAGTCCTGATTTGGCTCCATCTGACTTTTGTTCCTCACACGGATGAAAAAGCAGCCGAAGGGACAGCGGTTTGACTCAATCCAGGACGTTCAAGCAGCATCGACGAGGGCTCTCAACAGCGTCCCCAAAACTGACTTCCAGAAGGGGTACGGCCAATGGCAGCAGCGTAATTTTTGGTGTGTAGCTGCCTAAGGGTGCTATTTCGAAGAGGATTAAGGAATTGTAATGATATCTTCGATAAATTTTTTTTAAAAAAATCAGTCCTACTACTTTTGGTATATACCATGGTATATACCGTCTCCTTGGATCAAGGAAAAATACCAGCAGAATGAAAGACCGCTATCGTAAGTCCAGTGATTAAATATGGGAATGTTAATGATCCTCAGAATTATACGCCGATTTCATTAACTTCAATATTTTGCAGGATTTTAGAACATATCATCTATTCAAATGTCGTGCGGTTCTTGGATGAAGGTGATGTTTTAAACCCAAATCAACATGGATTCAGGAAAGGCCGAATCTGCGAAACACAACTTGCACTTCTAATTCACGACTTGTGCCGAATTATAGATGAGCAATCCTAGGTTGATTTATTCTATTAGATTTTAAAAAAGCTTTCGACACTGTGCCTCACACTAGGTTACTTAGGAAATTTCGTGGTTACGGCATATCTAGACAAATATGCGACTCGGTTGCAGACTTTCTGAAGGGCAGCACACAGTGTGTAGTTCTCGACGGTGAGCGTTCATTACGTAAATGTGACACCAGTTAACTATGAGTATACAATTAATGATACTGTCCTTAGAACGGTAGATTCCGCTAGATACCTAGGGGTAATAATTGGTAACAATTTGTCGTGGAATGAGCATATCGAGAATGTAACGGGGAAAGCAAATCGTATGCTCAGATTTCTAGGTCGTAATTTAAATCAATGCACTCCAGAAGTTAAATCGATTGTATATAAGTCACTAGTACGTCCTCACTTAGAATATTGTTGTTCTGTATGGGGTCCCCATCAAAAGGGTTTAATGGAAGCGTTAGAGAAAGTCCAAAAAAGAGCCGCGGATTTGTGACAGGTATATATAGTTGGAGGGAAAGCGTAAGTGCGATGTTGAAGGAGCTAGGTTGGGAAGACCTGGAACACCGAAGGCATTGGTCTCGACGGAAGCTAATTGAAAAATTCACGACTGACGTATTTCGGAATGACAGCCAGGAAATATAGCTACCAGCAACATTCATATCTCGGAATGACCGCGGAAATAAGATAAGAGAAATCAGGGCCAGAACCGATTCATTTCTGAACTCATTTTTTCCACGAGCAATTAGGGAATGGAATAGAAAGGATTTACCGGGCGAGTAAACTTAAAATCCGACAGGAGTAGCTTTCGCTAAAGCGCTCCGGCCATCCTGATCTGGGTTTTCCATGGTTTCCCCAGATCACTCCATGCGAATGCTGGGATGGTTCCTCACAATAGCCCAGGGGCGCCTCCTGCCACATCCCGTATATCCCTTTCAAACTATCACCCTTTCGGATAGGTGCTATGCACCCTCCGCCACACACTTTTAGTGAATCGCGGAGTAATAATAATAACAATAATAGGATAACGTACGGACAGAACCAACGGATCTGGATCTGGGCTAGGAGAAGAATTGCTCTCTTAGACACTTGCAATCAATGTGAATGAAATTCTTAAACCAGAAAAAATCAGATTTCCCACTACAAAACAAAATACGATCCTATGGTTAATAGAAAACACCACTGTCTATATAATGCAAAATGGAAAAATAAATTTTGAAGATTACATTGGCTATATGAACCTCACCTATTGTGAAACAGTAAAACTTCAAAATTACAAAAAAATTTATGAGAAGATGTTAGACATCATAATGACAGAAAACATTCCTTAAATAAATAGGGAGAATAATCATCAGTCACAAGAGAGGCTCGTGATTTGTAATAAAACCTTACCTTACACCTAGTGAAAAGTAATGACAACAATGCCATCAATTGTTTTGACTGTCTCTGGCGCCAAATATTACTTGCAACGTATATCAGATGCGCGCTCCATCTGGAAGTCAAGAACTGAATCGAACAAACGAAGAAATAACAGAATTTCCCAGACATTCATCCGTCCAGTCAGAGGATATAGAACGAAAAGAACCATGGCCAGGGAGCTGGGCTGAAGAGGCTACCGCAAAGCCGAGCTGCACAACGCAAGAAATTTATAGTTTCTGAGTTATCCAGATTTTGTGCTGATCAGTGAAATGTTCCACGATTTGTTGCTTTGTCCCGGACAGAGAAGGTGAAAGTGGCGGAGGCAGCGACTCACAGCGGCCCAACGACTGAAGCAGGAGCGGTTCAAGTCTGCTTTATTCTGTTTCCGACCTATAAATGTGAAACTTGTAACTGAATGTCAGAATAAATTTTTGGAAGATAAAAAAAAAAATTATAAAAATTGTTTTTGATCGTTCGAATCACGACTGTTAAACTGTAGATATCACAAATTTTATTTGTTCATTGCGAGGCAAATCGTAGATACTCTTGTAATGCTGTAGGTGTATACTTTTTTACGTTATAATGATCCCTCAATGGTTGTTCGCAGTCAGTGTGTGTGTGTGATATGCAGTAATAATACTATAGGTGTGTAAATATGAAACCGGAATTTTTTGATCAAAAATACACGTTCATTGCATAAAAATGGTATGACATACCTTATTCAAAATTTTGTCCATTGCAAGATATACATTTTTCCCATCTCTCTGGTAATTTATGAATGCCACGCCAAAAAAAAAAAAAAAAAAAAAAAAATCTCTTTTGATGCAAACCAGTCATCAAGCCATTTTCGCACATTTTCGTAAAAAGTGAAGCGCTGCTCAGCGAGTGCGTGTCCCATCGGAGCTAGTAGAGATGGGCAGGTCCGAGATTTTAAAGGAGTCGGGTCCGGATGTACATCCAGCGCTGCGGACCTGCATCCAGGTTCCATGTCCGCGGACCTGTATGGGTCCGGCTCTACAATCGGGCGGGCGGAGTGAATGGCGGAACTGGATCTGTGCGGACCTACATCCAGTTACATGTCCGGCGGAGTTGTATGGGTCCGGTTCTACAATCGAGCGCGCGGAGTGTATGGCGGAACTGGATGTGTATGGACCTACATCCAAATACTTGTCCGGCGGACCTGTATGGGTCCGAACCTACAATCGAGCGTATGGTGGATACAAATCCTACCAAGGAGAACTGCAGTATGAGTTATATCGTGTTCATCCATTAATTTATGAAATGAAAGAATATTAATTCTGATAATTTTGTTTTATTTTTGTCTGAAACTCACAATTGTACGTAATATTAGAAAATCACAGCATAATCAGACTTGATAATGATAAAAGTAAAAGTAAAATTTCTGTGGGCTTCTATAAGAATAAAATGAAATCATTTCTTAATAATGTTTAAGTACTACTAAAAAAAATCGAAAGTCTTTGTTAACTGTTAGTTTTTTTACTAAAAATGAAATTATTCAAGACTCAACATCTTGAGATAAATATTGCCTTTCCACAATATACCAGCTTAAGAAACAGTTTATTATAAATGAACAAAAAACAAAATTGCAAGTATAACTTATTTTAAACTGTGAGGGAGAAACTACGTGAGATTTGTTCTTATATTATGTATAGTGTTTTGCTCTGTATGCTATGTGAAACTATTTTGATTGAGTGAATAAAACGTTGACGTGAGTGCTAAATCGAGTGCGATACAATGCATTTTAATCAAACAGTAATATTTATGTTTTGCCAGCTACCATAACGTGTTTTTGGTGCTTTCAAAATCTTTATTTTATTTTGTGCAATTTCAGAAACTTTTAATTTATTTGTAATTTTATTTAATATTATTTCCAATTTACCTGAACGTATTTTTAATCAAGATTTAATTCTTAGTAATAATAACCGATTGTTTGAGCCATTGTTAGAAGTTCTAGAAACGACTGGATTATAAAATATTTCTGTAAAAGCGGCCAGCAGAGTAGCTCGCAATAATGTCACATAATCATTTATATATATTACTAACTGTTACCCGCGACTTCGTACGCGTGGATTTAGAATTTGATTGTTAGAATTGGATATACAAAGCTGAAAATTATCTAAGATGTCCCAAACAACACTGAGTCGGCATAATATGACGGGAACGCCATCGATATACCATTCTACCTTCGAACCTGTCTCATGACTAAAACTGTTATTAATATCGGAAAAAGTATCCTATTTCGTTCCCAAATATACAAATTATTTCCTTGTCATCGGTATAAACATATATTCATCAAAACGTAAAATAAAAAAGATGGAGACTCACTTTCGCATACACAATATTATTAGTTTAGATCATACAAAAACTACCTGTGGAACCAGTATACCGTGAATAATGTTAACGCTTTCTAGCGCCAAAGATTTGCCAGAACATGGTATCCTTACTATAAAATCCTAGACTTGGCTCGAACTATGAAAAACAATTCATAAAAATATTTGTGCTCCATGGGATTAGATCCCGAAGCAACGCTGGAGGATTTATAAGAAGCAAACTCGTTACCACTACGCCACCCGAACAATGCTGGAAGCAGTTGCGCATTACAAATATAGATATATATTATGCGTTTGTCTTTCACAGTTGATTTTTTTTTTTTTTTTTTTGTAACAGTTTAACGTCCCTTTTTAACAACGTGGTCTTTAGAGACGGGATTTCACAGTTGAGATAGTTTTCATAATTTAATGACAATATGTTCTTATTTATACATAATATAGTATCCCATCTCGATCCTAATGTCAAACAGCATCTTCCCGTCAAATTTCATCACGATCGGAGTATCCGTTTAGCCCAAGGAACGTAACAAACAGACAAAGACAGACCGAGTTACTTTCGCATTTATAATATTAGTATAGATATGTATAATGTTCCTTGGAAACTCTACGAACCGTGTTTCTGCAATAAAGAGATGTTAAATGTATTATCTGATTTGTCCTTAAGCCATCAGAATTCAGAAAGTTAAAAATCCTAGACACTTTGTGATCAATCAAACTGAACGTTAAAAGTTTAATAATATTACAACGCATTAAAATTACAAGTTAAATTATAAGTCCATTCTTATTTAGCACGAAAAACACTCCTCACCTTAGAAGCACGAACCCGACCAATAAAAATGTACTACCGGGTTTTAGCTACCCATTGGCATTTAATAGTTATTGTAATTATCTACTAGTAGTCAGACATTAAGAAATAGTTTTTCATTTATAATCTCATCTTTAAACAGAACTGTAATCCAATCGTACAGTAAATGACATTAAACTCTTCAGAACACAGATTTCAAATCGGAACTGTAATGAAAAACTGCGTTCCAGCTCCGCGGTTGCAGGTCCGGCCGTGGTTCAACCTCCGGCCACGCGAGAACTGTGGCGCTGTTACAGGTCCGACTGGAAGCAGGTCCGACAAGCTCTCGGATGTACATCCATCCCTAGCGCAAGTGATACCATGGAGCAAAGAAAAGAGAGGAGACCACGTAAGGGACCTTCTCCATACAACGATGTGACGCCGAGTGGAGAGCGGTGGGGTTGGGAGGTCGCCATATTGGTAGGGTCAAGAAACACAAGGAATGTATACGGAACGGAAGAATTTCTTCGTTTTTAATCATCGCATTACTAAAATTGAAGTCTTATAGGGTCATATTTACAAATACCCTAATTGATATAACCTACAAACATTAGAATTTAAGAAAAACAAGCTGCTAAATAATTTTTGCTACGAATTTTGTATGCAGAAATAAAACTTCTTTTTTCTGCCTACAGCTTGATATTTCGCTTAGTTCTCGACATATAATGTCTCAAAAGTGAGGTGGTTAGATGCAGTCTGGACCAAAAGAAAAAAGAACTAGGCGAGATATCAAAAAATTTTGTTCTTTACTTTCAATTAGTTTCGTTAAGTTACATAAGAATTCATAATCACGGTAATGATAGAACTGGCCAGTGCAATTATCTTGCTACCATATATCAAAAGTCGCAAGCTTGTGTCATTAACAACGTGCTCAATAAATTACTAATAACAAATAAATAATTTGTTCCTTATGCTATAAAAAGAATATTCTGCAACAGGCTGCATTTCAACCTAATCACAATTTGATTTAATGTTGCCGCTAAAGAGTTAAACGACGCAAATGCAACCAAACACTTTAAACGTATTGCAAATTACATTTCAGATAACAACAAAATGTACTTCATTATGATTACTAGATCGCATATCACAAATTATCACAATTAATTTAATCAAAGACTTTCAACATAAATTAGGTACAACTGGACTAAAGCACATAGAATAATGTATTCGCTTCATCGCGATGTAAACTTT
Organism: Vandiemenella viatica; assembly: GCA_031002005.1. NCBI lineage: Eukaryota > Metazoa > Arthropoda > Insecta > Orthoptera > Morabidae > Vandiemenella > Vandiemenella viatica. The sequence continues at coordinate 71,546,782 of JARYHS010008074.1, forward strand.
ATCCAAACGTGAAAAATAGTAAGATAAAATGGTTCTCTGCATCAGCAAATATTTGATAACACCGTCGTCCAATTGAGAGCTGTGAATAAACTTTTTTAACAGGCACTGTATATCTATAATGACATCTTTATGTCTTGCAGACGCCGCACTACAAATACTTCAAGAACAATAATTTCAACGTGACTTACCTGTGGAAAGTTATTCCAGGTTGTTTTTTTTTACTTGTTCTGTTTTTGCAACCATAGGCAACAGAATGTGGCATTATAAAACACCTTGAAATATCCGAACATGAAATGTTCACAGCAGGAAGCTAATGAAAACAGACCAATGTTTTGAACTCACGAAGATGGCGGCTCCGGAGACAGGCTGCTTCACAGTTTAAGCGACACCTGGTCTCCCCTCTATTCCTACCTCCATGAGTGATACGGGTCCGCGGACCTGCATCCATCCGGACCTACCCATCTCTAGGAGCTAGGTCAGGTGAGTAAGCCGCATGCGTCAGTATCTCCCAACTAAGTGACTCAATCATTTCCTTGACTGGTTTTGATGTGTGTGATGGTGCGTTGTCGTGAAGCAAAATCACTTTGTGTTGTCTTTTCTGGTATTCTGGTCGTTTTTCCCGCAATGCTTGGTTCAAATCGATCATTTGCTGTTGATAACGTTCACTATTAACAGTTTCACCAGGTTTTAGTAGCTCGTAATAGATCACACCACTTTGATCCCACCAAACACAGAGCATTGTCTTCTTTCCATAGCGATTTGGCCTTGAAACTGACTTTGACTGTTCACCTTAAGATACCCACGATTTTTTACGTTTAGGATTCTCGAAATATATCCACTTTTCATCACCAGTCACAATTCTATGGAGAAATAATTTTCTTTTATATCTGGCGAGCAGCATTTCACAAGTAGTTTTTCGGTTTTATTGCTGCCTGTCAGTCAGTTCATGTGGAAGCCATTTTCTCATCTTCTGGATTTTTCCCACCGCTTTTAATGGAAACAGCTTCCCGTGTCACATTCAATTGATCTGCAAGTTATTGTTGCGTTTGAGCATCATCCTCATCCAACAATGCTTGCAACTCATTGTCTTCAAACTTCTTCGGAGGTCTTCCAGCGTCTTCATTGCTGATGTCAAAATCTCCACTTTTTAATTTTTAAACCATTCGAAACATTGAGTTTTACCGAGAGCACGCTCACCGTAAGCTTGAACAAGCATTCGATGTGATTCTGCAGCAGTTTTGTTTCAATGAAAATAGAAAATCAACGATGTCCGCAAATCGTAGTGTGTGGGCTCAAAAGTCGACATCTTCAACAGTGTTAAAAACGGCACTCAGCATCATCCCGGAGCATTTGTTGCTTATTCTTCTCAAGCAGTTCATGAGAAGGTTTTGTCTGTTGACATTTTCTTCAGGCTTTACAAGGTTAGTGTCTTTTCATTTGGTATGTCTTATTGGTTGCTCTGGTCAGTTTAGTTGTTTGTCAGGGTGACAGAGGCCTCTTGTGCTTGTCGTACGTTGTGTGGTATTGTCCTATGTTGGCGATTAAGGGATTGATTGAGTCTCTGGAAGCTCGGCAAATAGATCGTGTGTTCTGCGCGATCCTTTCTTCGAGCATCGGTATACCTGCGGCCTCATGCAAGTCGGCTGTGGGAAACCGGGGAGGCACATGAAGTGCTCGCCGAAGCGCGCGGTTTTACATGATCTGCAGCCTTTTTATCGCTGACCTGGAGGCGTAGCCCCATATGGGACACGCATACTCAATTACCGGTCTTATCAGGCTACAATATACGCACATATTTAGGATAGGGTACAGCTCCCTCAGCCTCATTGCACTGTCGTATGACACTTGTATTGTCGGGAGTTGACAATCACAGTCGGCTATCGACAAAAGAAACTGGCGATAATGACGCGATCTGGCGGTAACTGCTTTGACAGCTACAGCCATCTATCGGCAAATTTCGGTTTCATATGTACACCCCTAGGTAAATGCGGAAGCAAGTCTGTCTTTTTGTTACGTTTCGACGACTAAATGGCAATGTCGCTATTGATGGAATTTGACAAGAAAATCTGTAGGAAAGGCACAGGACATTTTTTTCCGGTATGATTAACAATTGTAATCAGGAAATTTTGAGAACTTATCGAATGGGGACAGAAATATGTTGGAAATTGATTCTCTTCAAGAGAAAGGTTCGACGGTAGAATGATATAGTGATAGCTTTCCTGTCATATTATGCCGGCTCGGTGTTGTTTGGGACCAATCCTTCGTTACCAACAACTTTCTATATTCAATTGTGGCAAATAAATTCTTAATCCACGCGTACGAAGTCGCGGGTATCAGCTAGTATACAATAAATTTAAAACTATTTGAAACAAAATGACTGAATTATTTAATAGTAATAATCAGTTCACAAATCATCAGTTATAAGTCGAAGCAAAACATCGGTTACGCGAATGTGACGGAACTGATTAATTTTACAAAAATAAGACAATAACTTGATATAATTATTTATTTCATTTAATAAAGTAAAATTATTTATCTCATTCGATAAATTTTATTAAAGATTAAAATTCCCATGGAGTACGGTAAATTGAATAAATGTGCTTTGTATTGCTATTAAAAATTCGCTGGTTATTCTTAAAAGACAGATGAATTCGAAAGATCATTAAGAGTAGACGTCGCTCCGTGATAATATCATATTATGATCAAATTGCCAATACAAAAAAGAATAATGTGCTCAAATTGCAATGTCGCTTTGTGTGTTGATCCATGTTTCAGACTGTTCCATAACACTCAGTAGTGTAACTTTTGTTAATATTTTGTGAATAAAAGTACATCTACCAATAATATAATTTTTTAATATTGTTTTCCAGTGTAATTTTTTCCAAAATATAGCCGTATTTCTCACAAGCGGCTCTTCGCCATTGATTCCTAGCACGAGGAAATCACGTACCTTTCGTATGTCTGTTTGTTACTTTTGTGCTATGATCAACTGCTGTCTAAGGCTTGTGGAGGTTGTCCCATCCGCAAGGGTAATAGCCGCGATCAGCACTTCATTTGGCTGCTCAAGTCGTATTTCGTCAGAATCTCTTTCTCTAGGGTGACGACTGATCCAGTCCGCTAGAACATTTTTCTGCGCCTTTACAATATTCAATTTCAATATCGAATTCTTGCAAAAACATGGCCCAGCGCGCTATCCTGTCACTTGTAGATCTAGCATTTCGTAGGAAGATAAGGGCTTGGTGATCCGTCCGCAAATAAGTCTTACATCCCCACAAGTAGGACTTAAATTTTTGTACCGCAAAATGTATATACAGCATTTCTAATTAACTCACATAATATTTTATTTCTGCTGGTTTAAGCGTACGACTAGCAGTCGCGATATTACGCAAATTTCCTCGATCGTCTCGCTGTTGTAAACAGCAGCCTAAACCCAAAATGCTGGCATCTGTGTACAAATAGTATGGTTTCGAAAAAATCAGGGTGAGCCAAACATATGTCTCGTTCGAACATCCTTTTTATGGCAGAAAATGCCTCCTATTGTGGTTCCTGCCATTCCCATCTTTTACCTGCCTTCAATAACTCATATAGGGGCTGAAGTATCTTGGCAAAATTCGGAATATTCCCCCTATAATACGCGCAGATACCCAGGAAAATTCTCAACTCCTTCAGTTTGGTAGGTGCTGGCATTTCTATTATTTCACGAATTTTCTCCGGAGAGGGCGTCACCCCCTCTGGCGTGATTAGAAAACCCAAGTATTCAACTTTGTGCGTGCATAGAGTCGTTTTGTCCGGGCGTAATGTTAAACCACTCTTAATGATTACATCAAACATTTCCAAATGCAGCACATGCTGTTCGAAAGTCTCTGACGCTATTAAAAGATCATCGACGTATGCTGTGCAAAATTCTTTGACTTCCGGCGTCAATATGTAATTCATTGCCCTAATGAATGAACTTGAAGAACCGAGCAACCCGAAAGGCACGCGACAAAAACAGAACTGACGACCTTCAAATACAAATGCCGTATACGGCTCACAACTAGCTTTGAGTTCCACTTGATTAAAGCCTGACGTCACATCTACTGTAGACAGCCAGCGCTTGCCACGGAATCGCGTTATCAAATCCTGGATTCTTTCTGATCGCTCTCCGTCTGCTTCGATTCTGAGATTTAGCACACGGGCATCTAGGCAGAGCCTGAGCTTTCCATCCCGTTTCGTCACAAAAGTGATCGAATTAAGATGTTTCGAGGCTTTCGGAATAATTATCCCATTTTGTTCTAATGCAGCAATTGCCTCCCTAGCGGGTTGTCTAAGTTTCTGGGGCACTCCGTAAGTATGTCCCTTTAAAGGACTCGTATCTGTGACTCTAAACTTATGGATAAAACATTTTATTTTTCCCGGTCTATATGAAAAAGCTTGTAGGTTGTTTTCTAACAAAGAATGCAATCTCTCCTTTTGTGGCCCTGTTAAATATTCATTTTTCTCAACATTTTTCCTTAACACGTCGGCAATGATTTGCCTTTCGTCCGACAAGGCACATATGGAAATATTTTCAACCTGGAAAGTTTCATTTTGTATATCGTGTGTGAAATGGTGGCAAACACAGCGTGCTCCTATCCATCTCCATCAGTGCTAGTGCAGCGCATGTTTGTAAATATGTGCATTTATAGTGCTTTAGTTTTGTTTTCGGATATATTCAGATGCAAAATGACAACCATACATTCCTGTATATTGCATATGTTGATGTAAACATTTACAAACCATCTGAAGATGAGCAGGTATAGCTCGAAACCGGTAATGGTTTAATAAACAACAACATCATATTGTGACTGGTTGCTGTATTTTTTACAACCCATATTTGACATCACAGTCACGGAAGTTCCACCAATCCATCATGGATAAAATATTATTGGAAAGTTTCCGATATCACCTCTATGTTAGCAACGATTGCCATGCTTTGACTTCCTTAGTTAGGGCGCTAATGACCTAGATGTCGACGCGCCCTAAAACCCTAAAAACAACAACAACAACAACAGCTTTGACTTCCTGTATTAGAAGTTACCGCATGTATCCACGGTACCGCTTCTGGCACTAGATTATGAATAGTTCCATTTCCCCAATCCATTGTCACTCGTTGTTTCTCAAGTACATCGCAACCAATGATAGCTTCTTTGGCCAATCCGGGGATCACTATTGCGGACAGCGTAAGAACGTTGTTAGCAATCTTTATCGGTATCAGTATCTGATGAGTTACCTTTTTCTCCCTTGCTCCGAAAGCTGGGACGAGCGTTATCCCAAGGGCCGGAATGATTTCTAACCTTGGTTTCTTTGCTCTTAAATGCAACATAAACTTTTGGGAAACCGCCGTAATCTGTGATCCAGAATCGAGAAGGATCGTAGTATCTAATCCGTACACATTGGCTTTAATTTGGGGACACCTCGCTCTTGAAACAGACCCGTCACTTTGTACAACGTCCCCGTCATTACTAGCATTTTCAGGGCCCTCACTTCTCCAATAGCTAAGGCTGTTAATGCAAATCTCATTAACCGTCTCGGTGTGACGGGACGTCATTTATTATAATATTTTAATACCGAAATCATGTAAGTTTTCGAAGTTTCAATGCAGCCAGACGTCGAGTAAGCACGTCCTGTTGTTCGACTTTCTGCCGATCGACAGCGGATTACAAGCTACACGTGCATGCAAGCCAATACTTTTCCAGCAAGCTAGAATCATTGATCACTCTCACTTCTTGACTGACGATCTACAAGATAACATCTAGGCCTCGGAGATAGATATTCGCTGCACCAACCTCACCATTCTCTGTTAGTTGTGAACTGTAGGGCTAAGTTTCATCCCTAGGGTCAGTATTGCGGGTTACGGGATACCTCTTAATTTGTACAACATCGACTGTAGTTGATTTATGGTCCAGTGCAATTAAATGGGGTTTCCAGAGACATTGTTTTATTTCAAGTAGCTCGTAGCTGCCCGCTCCCTCTCCTATTTACAAGTTACCTCCGATGCTCATGTTTATTTACTAGCGCAAGAGAAGAAGAGGATAGGCTCAAGAGAGAAGTCAAGAGCAGAAGATACGAAGAAAGTCGGCGCAAGTCATAGGGCATCGTAGGTTAACCATTTAGAACCCACGTGTCAGTCATCCTGGCACACCCTTTCAATAGGCATAGCACGACCCTATATAAATACATATAGGGTCAGCCACATCGGCATCCCCACGAAATTCTCATTGTTTAAAGGATTCTGCTGTTGAAATATCTCGACACTGTTCAGTAGATGGTAGTGAAAAGCTTTCTTGTGACCCCATATCGGTCCGGTTTTCAATTACTAAAGCATTTACATCCTGCTTTACTCCTTGGTATGGAGTTTTACCGCCAGGACGATTTTCGCCATTCCAATGACCCTTATTAGCTTTTCGGAGTGTTTGTGGGTTTTGATTATTACTATTATAAGGACGATGCTTGTCTTTATTATAACCTACCCTGTTATTGTTCGGACTCCCATTCTGTTGATAGTTTGTTTGGTCCCCCTTTCTTTCGTGCCCATGTGTGGCTCTTTCTCCGATGCTATCTAAGTTTCTTAGTGTTTCCAAAAATTGAGAAACATTTGTTATGATTGCCGGATTTATGTGGGCTTGAACCAACGGAGAAAAGTGTGTAGCAAGCGCAGAAATAAATTCCGATTCCGACATCGGCTGGTCAAGTTATCTCGACAGCACTATTAATTTTTCAACGTACGTTTCCATGGAAGAGAATGCCGTAGGTTCATATTTCCCCTGGTACAACCTCATTCGAGTTTTATTCTGATGTTTATGTGACCAGAATGATTTCAAAAATAAATCTTTGAATTCACTGTAGGACATCTCTAAATCACAGGAAACAGAAAACCAAGAATTATATTGAACCAACATGCAATGTTTGATTATTAATAATTTCAAATTCTCAGGAACATTTTTTATTTTGAAATATGTTTCCAATTCTGACAACCATGCCTTTGGATTGGTATCAAATTTCGAACCAAACTTTTGAAAGTTTTAGATCTATGTGCACCTGATTAGAATAGACCTGTGTTACTGTGTTTGTCCCGTGCATTCCCTGTGAATTCTTTAATAATTTTACTTCTCCCTCTACCTGCTGATATTTTAAAGTAATTTCCTCTTGGAACCTTTTGTGATCTCCAATAAGATTACTGCTATCATCTTTCAGAGTGATTATAGAGCTAGCAACATTGTCTACTCTAGTATTCACTTGTGTGATTTTCCCTTGTACCTGATCTTGAATTTCATGCACGAAATCTGTTACTTGTCCGATAGAACCTCTTGTTTCAGTTTGGATGTGTTCAACCTTGGAATTAATTGCATCAATTTTAGTGCTAATGTTTTCATTCTCCTTATGTAAGCGGTCGCATGTGTTGGACAGTTGTACAGTCTTTTCGGAAATCTGAACTATGTCTGTGTTCACACTGGCTTTGAAACCATTTACTTCCGCCCTTATTTCGGAGTGAAAGTCTTTGAATTTTTGTTCTGAATTTTTCTGCATATCATCCTGTCGTTTTTCTAAAGAATCGATCCTATTGTTTGTAACATCTAACTTTTCAGAAAAATTGTCTAGCCCTTTGTTAAAATCTGCCCTCAATTCTTCTAGAGCTTTTTGAAAGTTAGAAGATAAATTTTCCTGAGATTTTTCAATGTTTTTGCGTAAGTCTGTCATGAATTCTGCTATATTTTGTAAGAAGAACATTATATTTCCTTCATTCTGTAATACTAAAGGCACCTGATTCCCTTGTGAAACTTGTGTTGATGTGGAGGGATTGGCTACGGGTGTTGTTTCAATTACAGTGTCTTGTACATCAGAAGTTCCGCCCGCAATTTCATCCATAATTACCGTTGAGTTAGAACTTTCTCCTGATCTATCAACAACGATTGAATTTGCAATGAAGTAGTCCGAAAGATTAGTGTTATGTTGTACAGTTTCATTGTTCATTAATCTCGTCTCTGTACATTCAATTTGCTCCCCATTGTTATTATCCATTTCAAAATTTTGATTAACAATTCTGTCTATTTTATTGATATGAAGTCCAGATCTCAGAATCATAGAACCCCTAACACGTAATTAAATGTTTGAATCCCAACAATACAAGTAAATTTTGCCCCCACACAATACAAATTAACTTCACACGCAACATGAAATTTTACCAGTCAATAACACACAATTAGAAAAAAATCTCATTTCCAAACCCTACACATCTTTTTAACAAAAAAAAACAATCGAAAACCATATATGCAACCAGGATATTCAAGTCAACGCCGTGTAAACATATTTGAAATATGCCACATCAATGAATAGAACACAATAACAACATCATAAAATGGAACATCCATGAATATAAAAACACAACAATACACAGAAATAAATAACACAGTGTCAGCAATCACTTGTACAATCGTCAGCCATCCGCTACGAAATTTACAAAACATTGATTTTAGCAGCATTCTTTATCGCTGTAAATAAATTTATATTAGTTACTGCAGCTGACTCCTGCATTCGTCCTCCTGTAAGTTTAGACAACAACACAAATTTATGCATGATAACTATCAGATAAATTGTACTATACTTCCACTCAAATTTAAATTTTATCCAACGGATTAAAATTGAACTCGTGCCCCAAACGTTACGGCACCAATGAAGCGGGTACGGTATACCGCTGTACTGAATGGTAATTAATATTTATTTTAAATTTACCAAAAGCATATTAGTATTTATATTGTGGATTGAAAAGGGTTCTCAAAATGATTTATTGATCACTAATAAGAATGAAAAGTCATAACCTGACCATATATTTTTTGAATGAAGGCCAACAGACATAAGGTGATTTAACTTTAATAATTATAAACAATCAAAAATTATTCACCCACAACACCTTTGTCCTACATTAATGGCCATTAAAATTAAGTAAACAAGATAACAAAATATCCGTTCAGATTTTCATAAACACATTAACAGTTTACAGTTTTCGGCAGGACACGTAATGAGATTATTTGTTAAATGCTAATGTCCTTCGTTTCAATCACAGAAACTACTGAATTGAATTTAGTAAAAATGCCACGACTAATCTCTCAGTTTATATATCGGAGAGTGAGAATTCTTATCGTGCGGACTTCTCCGCTCAGAGCGTTATGTTGGGTAACCACGAAGGTTTAAAGTGCAAACACAATATTATTAACTGTTGCAATGTTTGTCTTTTACCGTCTGTCCGGCATTGGCGTAGTCAGCAAACTCCGACACCACACTGAATTTATCTGTCACCTTGTGACTCAAAATAAAGACACAACCGATCGCATGATATGCTGTCGGCTTTCTGGGTCGTTCTTGTGCCCCAGCAAAATTGAACACGAACCAGTAAGACTCAAAAAGACCACGAAGAGCATCTTGCACCACCTTTTAAAACATCTGGATGCCTCTTCTCCTCCTTCAGTCGATTTTTCTCTGGTCCTATCGTCGATGTAGACGTTCCTGTCTCTCTCCTCATTGGCGGACATGAAACAAGTATACAAAAAAAAAAAATAAGAAAACTATTCTATATTCTAAAATACTATTGGCAAAACATTCGCCCCTCCAAACACTCTCTGGTTCAACACATAAGTCCTATGACGGGGTTGGAGAATTTCTTCGGAAACTGTCTTATTTCTTTCGTGTCCACTCGGTTTTACTATTTTCACGCAGTGAGCATTCGCAGAATCTCTAATTTGGCGTGTCTTGACGTAATCACATATCTGCATTGGTCACGCGATATATATCTCACCCGTCAACGCTGTCCATGCACCGAACTGCGGCCGAACCCATACTGAGCAGTGAAAGGTCGTAAATCTGCCTTTACAAACTGGCAAGTCCCGTTTCGTCTTTCTTCCAGCCTGAATGGAGAATTCGCCGTAATGCACTTGAATTCACTGACCCCTGTCCTGTAGAATGTCCTTCTAAGCCAGCGTAATTCGTGCCTTGTTTCGTTACCCACATACCTCATGTTAATGTGGTTCTATGTCTCACCACACAAGTAGTACTTTCCTGGGTGAAAGGACACTGTGGGTGTAGAGGCAATGAATTAGCAGACCAGCTGACAAACGAACAACTGAGACTGAGATAACTATCGACGAAAAGATACCTATATCGAACCTGATCGTGACATTAAAAGACAAACTATACAAAAACTGGGATAAAGAATGGAGACATACATCCACCATGTAAGATTAACATTACGCAAACATACATCCGGAAACTGTAAAACGGCCATGTTTCAAAACTGTTCGGTATACCAAAAACATATACAACTATATCCCGATTAAAATTTGGGCATGCACGATTCAAGAAGCACCTACATACCGGGTGTTTCAAAAATGACCGGTATATTTGAAAAATCAATAAAAACTAAACGGGCAGCGATAGATATACACCGTTTGTTGCAATATGCTTGGGACAACAGTAAATTTTCAGGCAGACAAATTTTCGAAATTAGTTACAATTTTCAACAACAGATGGCGCTGCAGGCGATTTGAAAGATACAGAAGTAAACGCAATCTGTGAGTTCGCCATTCTGTAAGTCGTCTTTCTGCTGTAAGTGTGTGATGTTCACAGATTGCAAGTTTGCTGTGAAAAAAATGGTTTATTCCTTAGAACAGAGGATTTTTCTGGTGTTGGAATTCCACCGCCTAGAACACAACGACATCTTTTGTTGAAAATTATAACTAATTTCGAAAGTTTGTCTGCCTGAAAATTTATTGTTGTCCCAAGCATATTGCAACAAATGGTGTATTTCTATCGCTTCCAGTTTAATTTTTATTGATTTTTCAATTACACTGGTAATTTTTGAAACACCCGCTAGGATCAGTATGGTTGATGAAACATATTACTAGTTTGGTCAAGAGGAAGATGCCAATCACGTTCTTCGGTTGCCCACTTAAATACATATCAGACCAGCTCAATGTGAACTTCTTGCAGATGCGTCAGCAACTTACAACAAATGTTACAACCGTGGGAGCTACAAACAAACATAAAATCTTCTACCTCATACACGCACTTTTGCGAGAAATTAAACCGGAAATGTAAAAGTTTGATTATTGTACTTATAATTTTAGTACTAGCAGTTTACCCGACATTGCTCGGTCTAATTGGGATTGATTTACCCATACTTTATTTTTTTTATTTTCGATGTGAATCATTTGTACCAAATTTCATTAATTTAGCGCCAACCATTCCCAGAAGTAAACTAAACATTGATATACCCCAACCATTCCGTGAATGGGATGAACTGGATGCTGTGATACGGAATGTCAGTTTACATTTTGGTCCAGGCTGCATTTCAACCTAATCACAACATCTGCTAACGTTGCTGTTCGATAATCGAAATATGTACCAACCATACATACCACATACATCAGTATGTATCTGGATTTTACCACGCAGAAAATAGATTTTTAACGGGCTTTCACAACGTGAAAGTTGGGGATCCAAGTTATATCTTACGTACATTTGGGTGTAACTTATTTTTCAAAGTCCTAATTTTTTTCAATTTACCCTAAAACACTCACAAATAAAATTTTACGCCATTCTGAGAACTGTAGCCCGTGTCGACTTGCACCGACTCATCTTCATATAAGTTACGCAAGAGTAGTGGCGCGCGCCCATGTAATTGTTACTGTCATCAGGGCCCGCTCTAGCGGTATTGCCGCCCCGGACAAATACTAGACAAATTGCCGCCCATTAAGATTATGTAGAATTATATATTTTTTTAAAATAATTAATTTTTAATCGAATAAAATATTTAATTTTAATAAAATCATATATTCATAAATAAACTTATTGAATTTTGATCTAGCGGCTCAAAACAGAGAAATTAATTATGAAATATCTGTACATAGCAACAAATTAACCATATTTTTACGTTTTTAAATGCTTTTACAGATGGATATTATCACACAAACAATCTAAATGCCATTATTTTGAAAATAAAACGAGATTACATCAAATACGCTAAAATCAAAAAAAAAAAAATTTTCTTACTTTCGGGTTGCGAATTTTTTATTACTTCTTAAAATTTACTTTAGCAGCAATTTCATACTCAATTGCCAAAATGGCTAAATCATTAAATTATTAATTTCTAGGTTTTCGTAAATGCTTAGCAAGGCGTCGTATACATCTCCCAAATGAAATTTTAAAGGTTTTAATACCTCTATCCTCTCTCTCCTACTCTCCCATCGAGTGTCACTCCATGTTTTCAAAGTTGAACCCTGAACATGCTTTAAAAATATTTCCCATCGAAAAGTAGATGCAAAAAAAAAAAATATATTTTTTGGACAATGTTGAAGAAATTAGTGGCTTCCAAGGATGCTTTTGCCATTAATAACAAGATTGAGAGAATGGCTACTACACGGAACATTGAATGCTCGCGAATTATATTGTTTAATTCTAAATTGCACTCCTGCTTTATTGCCCCTCATATTGGACCCGTTGTCAGTCCTTGTCCTCAGATATCCTGCAAATTTAAACACAAGTCATTAAGTTCACCAATTATAATGTCAGACATTTGTTTTCCTGTGGATCTTTTGACTCGTAAGAAGCCTTAAAAGCTTTCATTAATTTTAATTTCAACATCAGGATTAAATTTATTGGTTGAAACATATCAGATTACAAGAGTAATTTGCTGTATCTTACTAAAGTCAGGAGTACAGTTTAAAATTATGGAAAAATATTTGAATTTTTTTTATTTAATTAATAACATGAGACTTTACACATTGATGCAGCAGATCTACTATCCCGGTTTGTATATTTTTGCCAAGATATTGAGCTTTAGTCTCTACTTTTTAGAGCACTCAACGGACGTGCTCTTCCATAGTGGGATCGTATTCAGAGAGTAACTCAACTATTTTTAAGAAATTACCGGTATTATGCTCAAACAACTTGTCGCTTGTACCTTGAAAAACCAGTCAACTTTTACCAAGCAATTTGGTAATTGCGACGATTCTTAGAAGCACCTCATTCCAATGATTTATTTCGGCATTAATAACTATTTGAGTGGCAGCATCTACAGTTTTACTACAATTTAATCTTTTTTGCCTGAATATGATTTTTCAAAATTTCATGCTCTTTTAAAATTTCGTCGAGGTGCTTCCAATTTTTAAAACCCTCCTTTGAGAGAGAACTAACTAAACAACTGAAAATTTTGCAACAGAAACAGTAAACGCAGTAGCTAATCTCGCAACATTTGCTCTCCGTTGCTGAAAATTCGTGCATAATATTTTGTGCTAAAACGTCGATCTGTGTCATTGCAAGGAAATTTGTAATTATGCAATAGTTTAGGTGGACCTTACCTTGCTAAAAAGCTTTTAACGGCGTCTCATAAAATTCTTGGCCACAAAGTTTTAGAACGCCTTCTGTGAGTCTCACGTTGGTGTCAGTTCCATTTGGTTCACAAACTTCGTTCATTTGTTCTCTATTATTCTCTGACGATTCTATACTTCTTTTGTATCCCGACCTGATATTGGATTCTAAGATTTGTTTTGGTATACCCTGAATACAGTATATTTTTTTAACGCGCCAGATTGATTCTGCCTTTACGCTTCCTTTCCCAACCTTCTTTTTTTGTACTGGTTACCAGATAGTTTTCTTTGACCGTCAGACATTTTGGAAGAGGCATGCACGTAACTCAAACAATGTACACTATAAAATAATATAAAAAGTAAATATTTATCCTTGCTCTTAATAAGCTAAAACCATAACTAAGATAAATTATTCTCAGTCGATATAAAAAAATATTTATGCACAACACAAAATATTTTCCATACCCTGTGAACATAAAGAAAGTCTAGTGTTACTACACAGTCAAAGCTCATTCGCGGATGATACCATCCGTAAATTTGCTGCGAATACAGAAACCTTGTATACAGAATGGCAATTTCTATAGGCTTAAACGGAATAGGTTCCAAGTTCACAAACAAAAAAATGAATTGTGGAGTGATTGTCGCGCAATGCACTTATTAAACCAACTGACAAAGTTATTCACATTCACTAAAATAGTTAATGAATTTCTTTTTGTTGAGACGATTTACAAATGCAGCAATTAGAGTATGTGTAAACCGCATTCGTATATATAATAAAGATCATGGATTATATTATATATTAGCAGTTAGCATTCGAAATTAAATATACTAATGGTATGTGAAGTTACTAATCGGTAATCAGCAGCTGGTAATATTATTTATTTATTAATGATTGTAAGTACTGTCCCACACCCACTAAACTACAGTATTTTCACAAGCGATTTAAGATAGCGTATGTAATTTAACCCAACCAAAACACGTACAATGCCTGTATCTAATTTGTAAAACAAATCTGTGAAGCTCGGATTACGAGAAGAAATTATTATGCAAATTATTCCACTTCGATTTCCAATAATTAAGATCCATATTGATTTGGTTCATCAATTCAATAAAATAAATATTCAGCATCTCCCGCCAAGCACTATCGATTCCATGTATTAGAGCCTAGCTGCAATTGCGAAAAACACTCCTTTTCACCGCGTCTAGTAACTTGTGGGCAGTATAATGTCGGAATCAATGCAGGTAGCCGAGGGCAGGTGTAACAGCCCCCACCTACTGTGCTTCTGTTGTGTGCTTTTGTCGTTGTGCGCCTATGTCGTATATCCAACTAAATAACAGTTTAATCATAGATGTACTTACCTTTAGAAATTATGAAATCCTGAAGTAAATTTTATGAACTTCCACTTATCACTAATAATGTAATAGTAAGACTAATGCTGTTGTGTAATGAAACCACATTTGTAATTAGTAATAATAAGCAAATTGAGACAACAACGCGTTCTACTCGCTTGCTAAGGCCCAATTCACACAAAAGAGACGTGGCGCGGACTTCGGGCTGAGACATGGCGCGGACGCGGCGCATTTTGAAGTTGCTCCTATGGCGGAATTCACACAGAGGCGGCGAGGCAACGGCGCGCCCCTTTGAGGTCCGCGCCCCGTCTCTTCGAAGTCTCTAGGGGCGCACCCAAATAGCTAAGAACTGTAAGTTTTTAACGAACGAAAAATCGGTATGTGGATTTTTTTTTTATTAATTGGGTATTTAACCCATTAATATTTTTCTCACACTTATAGCCGAAATCGCGCCCCTAAATTTTAGCGCCCCGGGCAAATGCCCGGTTTGCCCCCCCCCCCCTAGAGCGGGCCCTGCTGTCATTACAGTACTTGAATAGGTATCACATATTTTTCTCTTCTAATAGCTGGTTTTAGGATTATGAGGTGCCAGAAAGAGCATATTTAGGAGGAAAAACAACCAATTTTTAGGAGGCAAATTGACTATAAGTGAAAGCTGTAATGTCGCTGTACAGGAGTGTATTAAATTCTCAGGAATATTATGGAGACAGTTCAAAAAGAACTCAAGCAAGTCTCTGGATGTTTATAAGTGAAGGGAAAAGGATTTCAAACGTGAATTCTATAATGTTTATGGTATTGCACACGCTTACACCTTCGAAAGGTTGTAAACAAAGGAGGGTAAAATCTTACAGCGACAGAAAGAATCAGGGAGACAAGGTTGCTTGGTGTGTGTGAAAAGCTAGCTGAAAAAGAAGAAAAGGTAAAACAAATGAAAATAAATAAAGCAAAAAATACTTAAATGTTTGTTGTCCAGCGAGTAGATAAGCTCTTCAGCGGTTCGAATCCCCGTCCGGGCATCCAGATTTGGGTTTTCCATGGTTTCCCCAAATCACTCCAGGTGAATGCCGGGATGCTTCCTTCAAAAAGGCCATGGCCGAATTCCTCCCCCTTCCTTGTCCACTGTCCCTTCAAGCCTATAATGACCTTAGGCGTCGATGCTATCTGAACAACTCAACAACACATTTTCTAGTTCCGGAGAACATCAGGAAGAGCATTTAACAAACCCACCCGAAATAATAGAATCTGGAACTGCTGCAAAGCGCAGAAGAAAAGGTGTCATTACTCTTAAATTAATAGCTGCGTTGTATAGATGTGAGTTAGGAGTAAGAGATTCAGTTTACGTTCTTTAAGTTATCGTGGAGGCACTTAGACTTAGCACTGACGATTTTTCTTTAAACAAGACTTCCATTCAGCGAATGAGGACACAAACGAGGAAGAAATGAACAGAAGCTATAGTAACCGAGTTTAAGGGAATAACTTCTTGTGATAAAAACCAGGGTGAAATTTCCGAATACTATGAATAAGTGATAATGTGCAGAAAATGAGCTGCTACACACATATGCATCTCAATTATGTCTGGCCACTTCTGGAGCAAATGTTAAAAAGAAAGTTATTACTTTTTGCATGACGGCATCAAGTTAATATAAGCACTCCGAAAAAAAAACTTTTAATGACATACGAATTGAGTGGTTGTTACATTTCTTTTTGGCTGAATTAAACATACTTGGTGAGAGACGACAGCAGAGAACTAATTGAGCTATGAGTTATATTTTGGATGAAGATAATGGTAAAGAACTGAAATTAAGGCATCCTCTTGCAGTGTATCAAGCGTTACGTATGGCAAGAGCCATTTATTTACTTGAGATACAACTTAAATTGAGCAAGGAACACAAAATGGTACGTAATTTAGTACATTTTAATTTGTAGAAAGGTACACTGCTTTTATGGCAGAAATATTCAGCCCTATTTTGTATGGCACGTAAAATTAGTTGTGTGTACACTATTTTGCATCTTTTGCAACTTGATTAATGCTTACCTATATTTTTGTTTAGGAGAAACCACGATGAATTTGTATCCGTAAAGAGCAAACGTTTGTTTTCTCGGTTGAAATTTACAGCTAGTCCAGTCATTATAGTAAGTTCACCTCGGAATTCGAGATACCCAGCTGTAAGTCTGTAAATACTTGTATATTGACACCCTAAAAGTGGTCTCAAAACCTACATATGGTAGGGTGTGCGCAACTATTAAATTTCGAGGTCAAAGGTCACAAAAAAACGTTTTTTTTGCGCTTTTTTGTAAATATCTCATTTCCTATGGGTTTTTTGCTATTTGTATTTGCTATCAATATTGTAGAATACAAAATTCTCTACAAATTTTGTCTAAAAATTTTTTTTATACGGTGAACCGTTTTCGAGATAGAGGGCGGAGAGCGCGCGGTCACAGCATCACTTCAGGTCAACCGGTACCTCCGGTAGAAAACGCGCCATATATAGTTGATGAACTATCGATAAATCAATGATTATAAATATTTGTCAATTTTTATTAACTATTATATTATATTTTAACATTTTTTCCTAACCTATCGACTTTTTATTCAGTATTAATTTATTTAACAACACTTACCTGCCCATGTAATTGCAGAATTGTTAATGAAAATATAGGAATAATTATATTTGAATTTTAACCTAATTAATATTAATAACTTCTTACATGATGAAAAAACCAAATAAATTATTAATTAATATTTTTATTAAAAAATATCATTCAATACATTTATTTTTATTAAAAGTAAAAAAAATTGAATAAAGGGTACAAAAACTACAATTTATAATTTTAATCATCTTCTTCCTCTTCTTCGTCGTCTTCCGGCTGCTGGAAAATTTCAAACTGGTCTTCATTATCGTCTTCAACGACATTTTTCTCAAGTTCTTCCATGATTTCGGGGTCAAATGTTCGATCTTCGTTAATGTCGCTCTGATATGGTAGAGCATTGCGACAAGCTTGCCCATTACATTGGCTTATTGAAGTACATTTTGTTTTTAAATGATCAATTTGTCCTTTCCTGTTTTTGACGATGACTTCTTCTAAGAAATGTAATGAAGTTTTCGGAATTTCTTGATTAACATTATCCAACATTTTACTAGTAGGTGGATAAGATTTAGTTTCAACTATAGATGTTCGGATATCTTCTCTAATAATTGCTGCTGCAGCTTCTACAATTCTTAGCCTTTCTGCTTCAGGATCTATGTTTTTACTTTCGTACCAAGTTTTGATAGAATATTAGCTTGTGCATCACGGAAAGAAATGATTGTGAAAGCTCCAACTTTCTTCGTAATTACGATATCGGTTAAGTACTTCTGTTGTAGTCTTGTAATGATAATCTTCTGGCACATACCATGTCAAGACATCTTTAAGCTCTTTTAGTGTGAATTGAGAATCATTATTATTTTCGATGTAATTGAAAATCTCTAACATAGCTTCTGTAACTTGATTATCTTGACGAGGTTTCTCAAGAGGCGATGATGATGATGATGATTTATTTTAAAAGTTTGTAAAGCAAGCAGCATGGTACTTCGCTTCAGCACACCCTACCATATGTAGGTTTTGAGACCACTTTTAGGGTGTCAATATACAAGTATTTACAGACTTACAGCTGGGTATCTCGAATTCCGAGATTCTTACCTAATTTAAGCTTAAATGACTGGACTAAGCAGTGTTCTTCAGAAAGCGTTTCTTCGTTGGAAATAACTGCGGTTTTTATTTAGGCTAGAAGAAAGGTATTTTATCTGAACGACACAGCTGAAAGAACTGTAAAATTAATGCAGGAGTTTCATGGTTTAACTACAGACGATGAAGAACTGAAACAATTTTAATGGAAAAACACCAAAAATTGTACCCGCACTGTAAAAAATAGATCCTAAAAAGAAAACACACCTCATAATTTTAATAACCCTGTCTTACTAAAAAATTAAATATTATTTATCGTTCTCTGGATTTCAATATTAACCCAGATCTATAAAGAATTTTAATGATTTAGTCACGTGTCAAGCGATAGTCAAAATAAGCATTTTCCTTAAACTTTCGGGTCTACTAGGCAGGGGTTAAGATCATAGTACGAGAGTAAAATTTCTTATGTAAGTAAGCTACAGTGTTTTAAAAAGAATTAGACAGTATGCGTTTGAATATTCGAAAAAAGTTTTTTTGGTCTTATAAGGGACACCCGAACGCACATTTTAAGACATTATGACACATTTATTTTACGGTTATTGTGGCATAACTTAGAAACAGAATTGATTTTTGTAGTTAAAGCCTTGGGTTTCTATAAATAATATTGGAAAGGGGGTGGGGGTAAAGGGGGAAAGTGGTTGGACTTTTGTAAACCAAATGTAGACAGTATTTATCTGTTTGATTTTAAGTAAATATGTTGCTAAGTTCCATTGATATCAGATAAAAAAATGTGGATATGTATAAAGAACATATCAAAAATTAGGGGTATGGTGGGAGAGAGTAGTTTGGTCTTTGTAGAACTAGTGGTGACAGTGTTTTGCTCTTTGTTTTAAAGTATAGGTGTGCAAAGTTCCATCAAGATCGGATAAAAACTATAGCTCTGTATAAAGAATATTTGTTAAAATTATATGGGGTAAAGAAAATGAGAGGTTGGGATTTGTAAAGAGAATGTAGACAATATGTTACTCTTTGTCTTATGTGCAGTGTGCAGTGTTCCATTGAAATTTGACGAAGAACATTGTAAATTAAGAAGGATGGGGGTAAAGGGGGAGAGAGGGAAAGGGGTCGGATTTTGCAAACCATATTTAGAAGAATTTTTCTGTATATTTAAAAGTATAGCTACAAAATCTGATAGAAACTGTAGCTTTTTTATATAAAAAAAAAAACGTTACTCGTATTAAGGGAATAGAAAGGGGAGAGGGGTTTGGTTTCTGTAAACCAAATATAAACAGTATTTTTCTATTTGTTTTAAAGTCTACGTGTTCCATAGAAATCGGATAAAAGCTGTGTGTTTGTATAAGAATTAAAAGATTCTAACATGGCGAGGGGAAGAAGGTTTTGGGATTTTTATTGGTCAGAAACCTTCTCCACGGAAAAAAAAAATGCCAATTTTCATGATGATCGGTCGAATGGTGTCGGCTGTGGCCTTGTATAAAGAACATTGACAAAAATTAAAGGGAAAAAGGGGGGGAGAGGGTTTGGATTTTTGCAAACCAAATGCTAGTATTTTTTTCTTTGTTTTAAAGTATATGTCTGCAAAGTTCTATCGAAATCAAATAAAAATTAAGGGTTGTAAAGGAGCAGAGGGGGTGGTTCTTGGATTTTTTTATTTGGTCGGAAACCTTCTCCATGAAAAAATGCAATCTGAGCCAACTTTCATGATAATCGGTCAAATGGTGTCGATGTACATTTATCTCAGATATACCAACATTCATTTTTTTATATAAGATATTTATCCTATAATTCCAATGTGTACTCTGTAGACTAGTAATCTGAATGTATATAAATATTATTTAACTTGTCATTTTAATATATATCAGTGGTGGCAAACAAAATACAAATAAAGAAAAATGGTTGTCACCATTCTGGGACTGAAATTCAATCACGGATGCTTCCCCAAACACCTGCACCGCATTTATGTACTTGCGATGGAATTAACGAAAGTGAAACAAACCACCTATTTTTGCCAGTAAGAAGAAATGGCGAAAATGCACCCAATTCATACAAGAACGTGTGGGGTTAGGGCTACAACCACCACCAAACATAACCCATCTCCTGGCTTGGGAAGAAGTTTCCAATTACACAGCAATAATGAAATTCCTGAAAGAAAACAATATAATTATTTAATGATTTATCTCTTAATTGTCTCTAATGATATAAGAATAATAATGCGTGTTAGTGTCCCCCACAACTCCTGCTCTCTGGCTTATTTTAACGTGAAACCTACAATAAAACTGAAACTAAATTGTATCATATCCGGAAATTGACACCCAGCGGTAAAGTGTGAATATGGTATCTTTTATGAAAAATCATTTCCACATCTTAATTAAGCGTGTATGGTTGGGATGTGGGTGGTAACATTTTGATATTTATAAATGATTTTTGAATTTATGATAATTTTATGGGCATTAATCCAATAACTGCAGGATTACAGGAAAACTGACAACTAAGATTATTTGGTCTTCTGTCAATTACATTTTACAATTACCATTACAAATTAATGCAAAATATCAATCCAATGCCTAGACCTTACAATTAGTCGACTAACTAAAGCACGCAATGATTGAATTAGACGTTATTTTGATTCAAAATTTGAATTAAGTAATGCAATTAACAAATTATGCATGAAGTATCGTGACATTAATATCAGCAACTTGCACATAAACAATGAAAATTAGTCTAGGGCGCCATAATAAAAGGAAACATTATAGAATTCATGACAAGCAAAGGGCTTTCACAACACACCATGTTCAGCAAAATCTGCCAACTAGCTCAAAGGGATTCTGCATGGTGAGAGCTGAAATCCTAATCTCGAGTTCGTTTACGGCTCTTTTCTGTCTCCTGAAACAGATGGATTTTAAACGATAAAAAATTCATTACTAAGCAAATCGACTCCCCAATGTGTGCGCCTTGTGCTGAGATGGAGGACATGTAGCATTTCATGTTGAGATTCAGTAACTACCAACCGAAAGACATGAATTTTTAGAAGAATGTCTACAGATGACAGATATACAGATATACAATCCCTTATGCAGGTTCTCGTCTATCCCAAGTATGTGTCATGAACTAAAATTCACGTATAAAATGCATATATTTAAGTAAAGGATTGCTATTATTACTTCTATGTAACTTGCTAATTTAGCCTATGGCTAAAGCCGAATAAAAATAAAAAAAACCAAAAAAAAAAATCTTATAATGTTTTGAATGATGGAGATGTTCCACTGAATAATGACGATTAGAATCAAGTGGATCTTTCAGTGACTAATGTTACTTTTATTGGGGTTGAGACTTTAATAAATAATGATAGAGTGATTGGAGTAAATGTTTCAGTGAACAGTGATGTGTTAAATGGAGTGGATCTGTTCATGGTGGGTGGTGTTTTGAATGATGTGTTTGTGTTAATGAATGGTGATGGTTTGAAAGTGAGCTACTCGTATTCAATGAATGAAAAAAGAAAAAATCGTGATTATGTTTTTCAGTGGATATTACATAATTTTTGTATGCTACAAAAAAAAAATGTATTTCCAAAAAGGCAGTTATTTTAGCAGAAGTTTGCAGAGAAAAACTGGAAAAGTAGAAAGAAACCATTTCATTGTCTTGGAGGGGCGATGAAACTCGCTGCGGGAGGGGGGGGGGTTCTTTGCAAGTCAAATATTGTTCTTTTATTTACCAGTGATGGCTACTGATAACAGAAATGACAGGAGTTGTTTGTGGTAGTCAAATGTTTTTACATCTGTTTGTGTTTGTATGTAAATTCTTTCCTGTGTGCAATTTCGAACTTTTAATTCGTTCTTTCTTGTAATTTCGGAGAGGCAAGCCATAAAACCGATGCACTTGACAAACAATAGTTTGGAAGCAGGTAACCTTAAATTAAAAATGGTAGGTACTGTTGTTAAGTTCGTAAAGAGATTTTTTCATTTGCGTACATAAAATAGTTTGACATCTCAAATATTGCATCATAATTTCGATCGTAATATACTAAATGTGAAAAATCAGAGCTTGGAAAAAAACAACGTAAAATGCTATTATACCAGCACGAAAGTCGATTTACTAAAAGTGCAAAATGCCGGTGCTCTAAATGTTGTATTTATAAAAATGTTACGGATTCCATTCTATCCCGGTTTAATTTATTTCCTGTGTGTCTTCTTTTTTTCCACTATACATTCTCTGTAATATTACAAATTATTAACTAACCCTTATTTGTTCAAAAAATTTGTATAAATCAGTACAAATAGTAGACTATGATTTAGGAAACAGTGCTTTTTACTTACTGTTCAATTTCTACAAATATCTAATAAATCCGGTTCAAGTTTACGTCGCGATACACGACGATGCTAACTTAGGATAAAATAATTGTTTCAATGCGCGCGTGGTTGAGGTTTTGAATTTGTAGCGCCAATATTAGCGGAGATTGTGGTACATTGATGTTCAGCCTGGACCATAAAGAAAACTGAATCTTTTTGTCACAGCCAATGGCATGAGAAATTTAGTTATCAGTTATTTAAGCAAATATCATAAGCACTGTCACGTTGTAACGTTATGTATCGCCACGTAAACTACTCCAGTAAATCCTTCACTTAAAACGAATGTATTCAATGGCCTAACGTAGAGACTTAATGTTTCATGAAGCAATATTGCAAGTCGTTTACCACGCGATACACCTCATTTACACTGAGCTTATGAAAGCTGCTTATTTATTACTAATAATAACTAAATGACTTCTGCCTTACACTGTAACAAAAACATTCTGGTGCAGGAAGCATTTCAACCTAATATCTCTGCTAATATTGCCGCTAAAAAATCAAACGTTATGAACACACCTCAACACATTAAATGCATTGGAACTGGATTTCGATTAGTAACAGAATTTTCTATATAAAAATTCCTAATTAGTGTAGCATAAATTACTATCACAATTAATTTCATTATACGCCTTACTAAATCACGAACAGTAACAGTCACTTTATCGCGATGTAAGCTTGACCAGCAATATTAACAAAAATTGTCTTAGAGTTGTAGAGAATTATGAACTTTACTTTGTACACTGTAATTTACAAGCATTTTAGTATAAATTTTTTAAATTACATAACTGTAATAATGAATGTAGTTTCATATGTATTCAGTATTTATTTTCCTGCGATCTGAAATAATAATTCACGTTACTAATGTATTAATGCGCGAGTGATAGAAGCGTTGATTTTCTAGCGGTATTATTAGCGGAGTTTGTCACTTTGTTGAAATGCAGCCTGGACCAAAATGAGAACTGAAACATTATTAATAGTTTAAGCTTCTTTCACGAGCACCATTTTAGTGACGTCATGTATCGCTTTATAATGATATTGTATCAAAAGATATATAATAAGCTTGGATGATTTAGCAGAACACATGGCATTGCTCGAAGTAAATTTTTGAAATTTATAAATGTTTTATTCAGATAGTGGAGAGTCAGACAAGCAGAGTGGTGATTGCTCGAAGTAAATTTTTGAAATTTATAAATGTTTTATTCCGATAGTGGAGAGTCAGACAAACAGAGTGGTGATTTGCCGGTAGACATTCAATTCTGTTTGCAGATTCAGAAACCTATTATGAATAAAGAATCTATTACTACTTTAACATTGTAATTTATATTTCAGAGAAGAATTAATGGATCGAAACCAACAAACTATAGTATACTGATCTACATGCAGTCAACTGTTTTCACAGATAGAGAAACGAACATTAACACTGAAATTTATGAATAAAAGAATCAATTATTACTATAATACCTAAATTTCTGATTTAAAACAGAATTAATTGATGGAACCCACATATCTTCAAAACAAAATGAATATTGATAGAGCAAATTAAGTTCACTTAAAAAAAAAAAAAAATAGTAATTTTCAGATATTCAGCGCAAATCAAGATATACATTCTTAGTTTCGCAATTTTTTAACGAGATCAACGTCCTTGTGTCACTTAGGTATTTATTTGTTTTTTGAATGTTAGTAAATTTTTTTGATGTTTAGTCGCTTCCATCATATTTTGATGTTTTCAGTTTCCATTAATTAAAACTATATTAATTTTTATTCGCAAGTCTTGAAATTAGTAATTTTAAGAGATGCCGGGTAAACGAAATTCAAATCTTTCAATGAAATGTAAGAAAACTATGGCTGTGAAAAAAGCCAAAAACCCAGGAACAAATCCTCTAGCAGAGCTGCATAGGGTTGAGCACTTAGCACGTATTGCGGCTTCTGGAGATGCTGAATTGCCGGAGCAGTCACAAGTTGGGCGACAACACCAAAATGAAGACTTGGTGTCTGGAAGATCACACCGGGAAAATCGCGAGCTCGGTGCTAAGAGCAAGCGGATTGGCAATCGATCTCAAAAGCTTCTGAAACACCGAAGCAAACAAAAAGACGGCAATAACAATACGCCACATATTTGGCATTGCAACGAGTTGCTGAAACACCTGAACAAACGCGAGCTCATTTCTAATGTTTTCCCGAGCATTCAACTAAATATTATCAATGACGAAAACTGGTTATGTGAGAGGACAATACTTGCCCCGAAAAATGATTCTGGAGCAAAATATATATATATATATTAGAGGAAATAGTGGGGGAAGTGACAACACACTCTTCCATCAATATAGTAATGTTAACTGACGATGCTGCTACCTATCCCTTCGAGTTTTCAAATTCCTTCCAGTTATCTGGGCTATCGTCCCATAAACTCGAGCTTAAGCTTGGCACACTCGAGTTCTCCTGATGCGTAATCTCGACCCCCCCCCCCCCCTCAAGGTATTGCAATGGCACCAGATTACACATCACAGAACTAGGAAGAAACATTGTGAAACATTCTTACCGGTGCATCTAAAGGGGAAGCCGTTATAATTCCGCGTATCCCAATTATTCCAAGTAATATTCCCTTTGAATTTAAAACATTACAGTTCCCATTAAAAATTTCATTTTCAATGACAATTAATAAATCGCAAGATCAAACGTTGAAATTGGTGGGAATACACTTGGATACTCACTGCTTTTCCTTTGGTCAACTATATGTTGCCTGCTCGCGGGTATCGAGTGCAAAAAATTTACATGTTTTTTTTTCAGAAAATAACAAGTCTTACAATATATATACCGATGTATTAAACTGAAAATACTACTAACATACAGAATATTTTTATTGTTTTAAAAGTTCGATGACGTTGTTTGGAACAAATACATTTTTGTTATTTTATTGCAGTATTTATTACTACTATCACCAATAAAAATAGCTCTAAGATTAATTGTATGGTCGTATTGACCTGGTGGCAAGGCTTCATTACGTCTACGCAATCAGCCCCTTTCGTAGCCGCTTAACCTAACGCAGTAATCCTACTGGGCATAGAGAACCTTCAGTTCAACGTGGAATCAGAACCACGTGAGCATTCTGGCGCACTTCACATCACACAACAACCTGTGCCAGAGGTGAAGGTCGAGCTAAGGACTTATGAAAATCCTCTGCGAGACTGGGATTCAAGCTGGGGACTTTTCCATGTCCAGTTGGACGCCCTAACCACTGAGCGACCAGACCTCACAACAAAATCTTATATTACAACACTCTTCCACGCGGACGAGGTCGCGGGTAACTGCTGCTAGTATATAATAAAATCTTATAATGGGCATTTTAATTGTAGATTTTGATACTGCATTAAAAAATGGTATACATCATGAAGCGAATAGAAACTGTTGCTAAGAAATAATGGTTACTTTGCAAGCAATATTTGAAACACATGATCCTTATGCGCGGTTGTTTAAATATAATTACAGTTCACTACTTGTAATGCATTTCATCCTGGAAGATCCAATGCGCATACAGTCAGTGAGGTGGTTGACGTTTTTGTCACTGATGAGGGAGCTTAGGGCCAAACGGATCCTGGTGCTATCACAACTCATAGCCATGATCCGGCAGTAAAGATCCTAAACTGGCTAGAAAAAATTAACTAGCAGATTATCCGTGTTCCTGGAATTTCAGGGTTCCAAAACAAGACAATGCAAAAACACTACTGCTGATTTGTGTTAAAGATACGCCGGGAAAGTCTTGTTTCTCATATTAAATACCTCTACGGGGAGGATATGCATAGACGAGTAAGACATCTAGAAAAGTTGCGGAAGAAGAAAGCCAGACTTTTGTGTTCCTTTACCTTCTTATTGAGATATCGGAACTCCAATATTATACCTCGTTTTTTATGGTTGGACATTACATTGCAAGCACTAAAGCTGACCGTATTCTGCGTCGCACCAGTATTGCGCTCCTCCGAGAACGCATTCGATATACGCGCTTTGAGCTTGACCGTAACGCACGAGAATTATTTCATTGCCATCTGGAGCTTGCAACTACACTGTCTCCGTTCTCCTGGTGATGGGTGGATGCCGCTACTTCTGCACAAGGAAGCATGGAGTTTAAAAAAAAATCGGCCTGACAGATTTCGAAATTCAATCTTCTTTCACAGGAACATGGCCTCCTGAAGATTAAAATTTCAAACGTGCGGTAGTAAACCTTACTGGAACACAACTGGACGAAGCGACTGAGAAAGTTCTGTCCAAAGGTCTAAACTTTGCCCCGGCTCCTGGTAATGTTCCTGTAAAGGATTTCATCTGTGCGATTGAAATAGCTACTCGAAAGCTTCCAGGAGATGCGGCTGAAGAAATCCATAGGGAAACCTGCAAAGTTCTGAAGAAAACCAAACCACTTAGGTCCAACATCACAAAATCGGAACGCCTCGCTCTCTGTGCGTGCGTCAAAATGAAGAGGTTGTAGTGTTACCTGCGGACAAAGGAAATGCCACTGTCCTCCTTACCTCTGATATGTATGACTCCAAAATAAGAAAACTGCTTGATGACTCCGAAAGATGCGGTTGTCGGAGTCTGATATCATGGTCAGCTTTGATGTTGTCTCGCTGTTCACCAAGGTTCCTTTGGGAGACACTGTACAGCTGTTACAAGGTCTTTTCGAACCTAACATAGTTGACCTGTTCGAACTAGTCCTCACTTCGACTTACTTCACCTATAGTGGGAGTTATTATGAACAGACTGATGGTGTGGCAATGGGGTCACCTTTGTCTCCTGTAGCTGCCGATCTTTTTATGGGACATTTTGAAGATCGAGCTATTAAAGAGTTCATCCTTAAGCCTACATGTTTCTATCGTTATGTAGACGATACGTTTGTCGTTTGGCCACATGGGATCCAGAGTCTTTACGAATTCTTGGACCATCTCGACAGTATTCATGAAAACATCAAATTCACAATGGAACTAGAGGAAAATGTTAGCTTGCCCTTTCTAGATATTCTAATTCGGAGGAGACATGATGGAACCCTGTCACATAGTGTATACAGGAAAACAACACACACAGACCGCTACTTACACGCCAAAAGCATCCACCATCCGGCGCAGAAGAACACAGTGTTGTAAACGTTGGTACACAGAGCAAGGGAGATTTCAGACGCTGACAATCTGCCGGCCGAGCTTGAACATCTCCGCAACACCTTCATGCGGAATGGATACTCGATCCCATTGATAGAACGGGCACTTCGAAAAAAGGCAGATAAACGTAATATTGAGCAAGAAGAACAGAATAAAGATCTTGCATTCATCCCGTATGCAGGTAAAATCTCTGGGAAAATCGGCAGGATTTTAGCACGACACGGAATAAAGTGCATTTTCCACCCTCCTGCCAAAATACGGGATTTGCTGCGTCCTGTGAAGGATGATGCGGATTTAAAAACGCCGGGAGTGTATAGCATATCTTGCCAATGTGGCAAGTGTTATATTGGACAAACCATTCGCACCATCAAGGCCCGGGTGACTGAACATCAGCGCAACATCCGGTTGTTTCAAATAGAAAAATCTGCTGTCGCACAACACGTGATCGAAAATGGTCACTGTATCGATTTTGATAATGTGAGAGTTCTAGCTAAGAGTTCTTTCTTCTGGGAATCCGTGATTAAAGAAGCTATTGAGATACGTCTGAACGATAATAATATGAACAGGGACTTGGGTATATGGCTCAGTGACGCATGGAAACCTGCTTTTGCCATTCTCCAACAACCAAGTGTCTCGCTGACGGATGAGAGAAGAGTGGAGGAGCGCCATTCGCTAGCCACAGCCAAGTACTGCTCCGTTGAACTGAGTATAGTGGAGTGTATTGTCGTTAGACATTTACTCCAACTTCATTACAATTGGACATTTCTTCTGTGTTGGTTTATCATCTCGTTGGCTGTCAATGATTTCTTGCTGTATAGGTACCGCCGCGGCCATCTTCCTCAGAAGTAGTCCGCTGCTTTGTATGTAGTGCAGTTAAGGCTGCATCGGGGAAGTAATCGTATCTTCTTTTGCTGTCAGATGGTTTACAAGCTTCGCAAGAAGGGCGATCAGAGAATCTAGTCTGTCTTCCCTTGGACCGGCAGCTTGTTGGGTGCAGATGCATGTTTTTCTGACTTCGCTGTTGCATTCGCCTCTGCTGTTCTTCGGCCTCTCTTGTTTCTCTGGTGGACGCCTTCTGGTTTTAGCAGTGTGATGTATAGTTGCCTTTTCTCGGGTGGCCCTGCTCTCTTGTGTTCTTGACTGAGTGTTAAAATGACGCTTTCGGCGCTCCTCGGGCCGTGTGGAAGCTGTAGGGCAGGACCCGCTCTCTTGACGCCTTGTTGAGGGCTGCGAGTGTGACCCACGATTCGGGTGCGATAACTTCCTGCTGGAGTGTTGCTTCCAAGCGCGGCAACCACGGAAAGAAGCAGCATGTGAGGAGCTGCAGTTACAACAAACGGCGTTATCGCGACGCTGGTTGCATTCTGCGACGAGATGTCCACCTCCGCAGCCAACGCACCTGGCCGGATAAGTGCATTCCTTGGCGTGATGCCAGAAATTTTGGCACCCAGACTCTGCTGCATATACCGCCGTGAAACCCGTCCTGTCGAACACGGCCAGGAAAGTCAAGTCAAAGAAGATGTGTAATAAGTCACTCGCGTTCCCACGAGAAGTAGGCTTCTATGCAGAAGCTTCCTTCCTACCACAAGGAGCCACTGAACGTGTCGTGGAGAGCGTTAGGCCAGAGGACTGGCCTATGAAGTTATGGAGACGTCGTCTCGACTGAGGCAACCCTAAGCAATGGAAATTCTTCATTACCATCCTGCTGGACGACCTTCAGTTCAGCTGGGAGATCCCAACCAGTGACGCCACCACCTTCGAGCTGGTTCTGTCAAGCCGCAAGCACAGTCATCTCGCAGTGAAGATTCTACCAGAGGGAGTCGTAGAGTGGCCGAAGGACTTCTGTTTCCGACTCCTCTTGCCAGCGAATTCCACTGGGAGCAATATGTCGACCTCGTAAACAGAAGATTCAAAACATTCTGTTTCGACAAGACAGCTGGTCGCAATTTCCTTAACACGCCGATCAGAAAGTCACCAACAGTTGACTTAGTAGTGGGCCCAGTACCACCTATCTTCGCCCGCTACTCCAAGAACTACTGCAATATGCTGGGGTATCTGCAGCGCAGAATGAAGATGCCAACGTTTTGCTGGCCGGAAGAACAAGGAGTTAAGCTACTGCTGTCCCGCCTCAATGACTTTGAAGCAGCTATCAAGATCCTGCAGAAATTTAACACCGAATATCACATCATGCTTCCCGGTGGAGAGGACACCATCCGTACGCAGCTGACGGCTGAGAAACACGACGCTCCTACGCAGCAGACAGCCAGGACTCACAACAAGCTTCCCGGTGGAGCTACAAACAACGCCACCACGCAGACTACTGCAGCGATGATGCACTCACGCAGTCCGGTCCAGAGCGCCATTAGCTCTACGGCAGTACCGTCCGACCCCATCTACAGCTGTGTCCCTAACCGACCATTTACTGACAAGCATAATAGAACCGTGGTTGTAGTCAGCCAATCAGAAGACCACTTGGCTCCATTTTGATTCTCGGGGTAAAACGTCATGATTAACGGTAGTAGAATAATGTGAACGGTGACGCGATGTGAACAGTGACGTTATGTGAACACTGACATGTGTAAACCATCTTCTCTCCATTCTATACAAAAAACCACAGATTTTTCTGATGAATAGTAGGATGGTGTTCACGGCGCTGGCAATCTGACCCTATCTACAGCTGGTTCCAGAGCCGACCAATTACAGACACGGAATGGAGACGGCATTGTAGTCAACCAATCAGATGACGACGACGATTCGGTTCCGCCATCCAGTTCAGTTCTTGTTGTTCCCTTAGGTACAATGGACCCGATGATGGCGGCAGTGCAAGCCGCCGAAAGCTTGTCCTTAGAAAACATTATCCGGCGGCAAACCCGTGAAGAATTTGTGTCACGATGGTCATATTCTTCTGCGGCGCCATCGAAGAATCTATTAAACCAGACTACAGTCAGCTGTTACTGCACACTACATTGGAAACTGCGGATTACATATACTGCGACGGGAAGCGACGCAGACCAACAGAAGAAGAAATCTTAAAGCTAAATGTACATTATTATTCGGCACGTTAACATACATTGACTAACGTGAGGATTGAGAAGTGTCTATCGCGTGTGCTGAATTCTTAAACTTATTGACGTTTTTCTCACATTGAAAACCGTTTAGTAACTAACCTGACTAATTTTGGATTTTATCAGTTCTACAGTTTCATTTGAGTACACTCAGAATTAACAAACATAAGTTTGACGGATCATACATTTCTGTAAACAAAAACTAAATTACAAAGCAATATCATTCGCGATTGCACATTTTGTTTACACAATCGGAAATGGTTTTGTTTACTTACTTCCGAATTTTCTCAGTCCGTTTTTAGACACTAAGTGCTACAGTTTGATTTTGTTTGGTTGAGAAATATATTTTAAGAAAAAGGTTTTCACTTTTAAGTGATAGATTTAATATTACGACTAGTTAACTGTGAATTACAATATTATACTTCCTTTGTGTTTGCTTTAGGCAAACTTGCTATTGGTTTTGATTTTATAATTTTGTGTACCGTGAATATCGCTTCAAAACCTAAACAATCATGGCAGAAGTAAATGCTACACAAACTACCATGTACCCTGTTGAAGTTTCACAATTGCCTACCACCTTTTCTGCCTTGCAGTGATATATACCTGTTGTTCAACCAATAAGCACACAATTTATAGAGGCAATAGAACAAACAGGCAGGACTTCTTAGCCAGAAAGCATTGTGAATTCTGGATCATCATCTGAAAATGAATTTTTGGGGTTTAGGCCGAATGAATTAAACACAGACTGTCCCCCACAAGCCAGTCAGGAACCTTATAGTACTATTCAACCAAATAACCCTATAAATGGAGTTGGGGATCCCATAGAGCTACTGATGAGTATTATGTGCTCACAATTTAAAGCTCTTGAGTCCAAATTTGAAGCTATTAACGCCCAATTTGACGCTTTCTCAGCAGATATCAAGGCTGACATTAAAACAGACTTACGTGGAACATCTGGTGCACCACGGGCTATGGATGACAGAGGCGAACGAAGGCTACGGAGATGCATTCGGGCAAATAGACATGCAACTGTTGAGCAACTGACCGCCCAGATGAACCAAGAGACTACCAAGAGTGTATCCTCAACAACGGCTCATCCAACGTTGCTGCGAATGGGCCTCCGCAGCAGACGCCTGGTTAATGCACCTATGCTGACTGCTGTTCATCGGGACGAAGGCTGGAATTTGCACGCCAGTACCGCAACTGGACTTCCACAGAGTGGCGACAGGTAGCTTTTTCCGATGAATCACGTTTTATGCTCCATCGGACAGATGGACGTTGACGCATACGGCGTGAAACGTCTGAAAGCAAACACCCTGCAACAATTGTCGGAAGGCTCCAGGGTGGAGGAGGGAGCATTATGGTTTGGGAAATGTTTTCCTGGCATTCACTGGGTGAACTCATCAGTGTGGAATGCAAGATGAATCAGCACAAGTACGTATCTGTCCTTGCGGACCATGTCCACCTACATGCGAATAATTTTTCCTCAGAATGATGGCATCTTCCAGCAGGACAATGCAAGGTGTCATACAGCTCGCAGTGTATGTGCGTGGTTCGAAGTGCACCAGGATGAGTTTACCTTACTCCCCTGGCCAGCAAACTCACCGGATTTAAACCCAAACGAGAATCTGTGGGACCACCTCGATCGGGTTGTTCGCGCCATGAATCCTCAACCGCGTAATCTAGCGCAGCTGGCCATGGCACTGGAGTCGGCACGGTTCAACATCCCAGTGAACACCTTCAGGAACCTAATTGACTCTCTTCCTGCACGCCTCGCAGCTGGCCGCTCTGCCAAAGGTGGTTATTCTGGTTTTTGAGAGGGGGTCACATTAATGTGGCTGGACTGTGTATATTACAGTTTGTTCCACTTACAAAGCATACATTTCATTCTTCTTCTTAGCAAGTAAGCAACTCAGCAACATCATCATCTTCATAACAACTTCTGCAACTGGACTACAACTTCTGGACGACAACAGCATACTACAATTGGTACAACAAGACAATTACTACTGACTTAGGCTCTCGCTATCACAGAAATATATACCCGCGAGTGGCGCTGCATTCCCAACATATTCAGAGCTCGACTCCAAAACATTATCGATACCAAAACTCTGTCGATAGAAATGTATCACAATCTAACACGCCTCCTTACATTTATATCGATAGACTTATATTACTATACATTCAACATCTCTCTAAACTTTACAATTTTTACTTTACATAATGTATGAACAGGTTCCTTGATATTTACATATTTTCTTCCTTTTATTACAACAAATTAATAGGTCATCTACCAACATGATTAAATAAATTACATGATCTATAGGTATCAAAGTATAAAGACAATAATGAAATTCACATCTTACAAAACCTGAATTTCTAAAAAAAATATATAAAAATAATCATACCATGCTCGTGGAATTTCTACCCTCTTGGTTGATTTATGTAGACCTCTGATAAAACATTTCCATTGAGAAGAAAAAATGGTATTCGTACAAAAAAACCTACTATCATATAACATTAGATGTTTAACATTTGGTTTTTTTCCTAGTGAAATTTCATTGGGAGTCTTCTTTTGAACAGTATTGGACAAAGTTCTATTTTTCAGATACGCCGATGCACAGACTACTTCAGGCCAGAATCTCCTATCTACTTTTGCTTCGTCTAGCAAGCACCATAACATATCCACTTGTTCTATAATGAAACCATTTTGACAACAGTATGACAGTAAAAGTGAGATGGCATCGCATACTGGGTCATGTAAATTATAGCTATTGAAAATAAGATGAGTAATTTATCTTTTAATAATAATGGAAGGATTTAAATGAAGGAAGCACCCAACTCTTAGAAACAGAAAAACGTCCTGACGTTCTTCCCTCGGATAAATCCAAAAAATCATAACCCGGTGGAGACCCCATTGATGGAGCAGCAAGGAAACTGGTTCCTGATGAGAAGTTAAATTGAAATAAAGATACCTCAGAAGTGAAATTTTTATCTGCAGGACCACAAAGTGGAGATGCTAAAATTGATATTGAAAACTTATAGTTAGCTTTTACCGGTATGACTAAAGATGAACTGGTGAAGTTTGCCAACGATCCTTTTTGGATTTGCTTGAGATTGGTACTTTATGCATTGTTCTGTATTTTATTGATTGCTATGTTAGCTGGAGCTATTGCAATATTAGTGATGCCTCCAAAATGTGCTCCACCAGCACCTCTGAAATGGTGGGAGCAGGGTCCACTATACGAAATTTATGTGCGCTCTTACAAAGACGGTGGAAAAGATCAGGATGGAAAGGGCTGACATCAGAAATTCAGTACATTAATGATCTTGGGCCTAGTGGAGTAATAATATAATCGATTTTTAAAACTAGTAATCCAGACAATGATGGTCCAGAAAGTTTCATTGATATTGATCCCGTTTATGGGAGTGTAGCACCAGTTTGGAAATAAACGACTTGAATCTGAGAAATGAAAAAAGATGTTTCTGAAATCAAGAATGTCCTGGAACACTGGATGAAACTTGGTGCGATTGGCTATCAAATGGAAAAAGTAGAGTTCTTGTTGGAAGATGAGAATTTAAGAAATGCAAGCCCTTCAACAACAACCACGTTCTACTACCATGTTAATAGTTTGTTCAAGTATTAATATATTACAGTTTGTTTCACAACCAAAGCATACATTTCATTCTTCTTCTGAGCAAGTAAGCAGCTCAGCAACAACTACATTATCATCCTGCTAACAACTTCTGGGAGAATGATTGATTTGTATATACGGAGTTTTGTCTTTATAGCGAGTTCTTAACTGTATAGAATTCGAAAAAAGTTGGCTAGTATGGTATTACCCAGTCTTCTCCTGTCCAGTACGTGCTTACGGAATAGCAGTTTCTCATCCATTGTAACTATGAGGTATTTAGTATTCTGATTCATGTCCCATGATTGTTAGCTTCCTGATTAACATTGGACTTTTCCGGTTTTGTCGGGTTGATCTTCGGCTTATTCAAGTGGCATCATTTTTCTAGCTTTCTAGACTATGCTGTAGATGGTTGATGTTGAATTCGTGGTACCTGCAAGACTGTTGTGTCGTCGTAGAATTGCGCTATGTTGACGTGTAGAGGTGTATGTATATTGCTGATGAATATTTTGATGAGTACTGGGGCCAGGACAGAGCCAGTACCGGATTAAGCACGTAGCAGGAGGTAGCAAATGCTACGGGTCTCGCGCCTTCTAGGGGGCCTCGCGCCTCCTAGGGGGCCACGCACCTAGGCTAGATTGATGAGTTTTAGCCCTCGACTTATACAAAGAACCTTCTGTTCTCCAGGTAGCTTCCGATCAACTGAACGTATCAGTGCCGAACGGACGTCTGTGTTCGTAGTTTGGTGATTAGGTTGGCATGCCATACCTTGTCATATACTTTATCTATGCCTAGGAGCAGAGCCGCCGTTGACCTTCTGTAGTTAAATCCCCGGGAAACATCTTTAGTTAATCGGATGAGCTGACTTGTGCTTCCTACCCTACTCTGGAAGCCAAACTGTTCTTTGCGGATTGTTATTTCAACGTCCATGGTGTTGTTTATCCGCTTGAGCAACGCTCTCTCCAGCACTTTGGACGCGGAGGGGAGTAGGCTAATTGGCCCGTAGTTCGATGGAAGTCGCTGGTCTTTCCCCCGTTTGGGGATGGCCGTCACCGGAAAGTATCGTTAGAAAAGGCAGGCGTTGCATATTCTGGTAAGGAGCACGATCCCTTTCCACGGCAGGTTCTTCAGGTGTGAATTGGAAATCCTGTCGGCACCTAGAGCTTTTTTTTTTTTTTTTTTTTTTTTTTTTTTTTTTTTTTTTTTTTTTTTTTTTTTTTTTTTGTGTCACTGCCTCAACGGCATGTTTATGAAAAAGTTCCGTTGCCGGAGCAACACTACTTAATGTGTCTCTGTTTAGGATGGGATATTTCGGTGACTCTATTTATTGCGCTTTTGGGGGGAAAAGGGCTATGGGCGCCTTAGGCGCCCTTATGTCAAAACCCCCATAGGGTTCATATGATATCTGGGGAGCATCGCCGTGATCAGCTGCGTAAGCAGCTGGACGACTCTCCCCAGCTGGTTGTCTGGTTTTTCTCCTTGGTCGTGCGTGCAGCATTGTTGGGGCTGGTGGTGGACCGCTTCCTTGTTTGGTGGTCTTAACCTGTGGCAGATTGGGTCGTCTACGATTGTTTCCCTGGTCTTCTTCTCTTGGCGTCGTCCTTGTCTTGCATTCCGGGTGTGGTTTGATGTGCGTTGGCTTCGTTCGGGCGAGGCTAGTAGTTTCTTCCTCACAGCACATCCGCCGTAGCTCGCCGCGTGGTCAGCCCCGCAGTTCGCACACGTCGGCGTGGCTTCACGTGGCCGCGTGCAGACCGCGACGCTGTGGGCTCCCCCGCAGCGGACACAACGTACTTGATTGTTGCACTCAAACGCCCGGTGCTTGAAGCCCTGGCATTTAAAACATTGGCTTATCGTGGTTGGTTTCTTGTGCCAGCCATCCCTGGTGATTTGGTCTTTCCCTTGGCGACTGGTTCCCGCTGGACGCTCGGCTGCTGTTTCCGTCCGGGGGTGGCTCTGTCCAGGCTCCCGTCGCGGTTCTTTTCTCTTGTCTTGTAGAGGAACATCGGGGTCCTTGGTTCCAGTTGCCGTTTTTTCCCCACTTGGTTGCGGTTTGTTTTGGTTCCTTCGTCCATCTAGGCGATCGATGGCTGTCTCAACGGTCTTCTGGAATGTGCTGTCGGTGATGAAGGCTGCCAGTGCTGCCCTTGACTTCTCCGGAAGCGTCGCTATCTGGTGGAGTATCTCGGATATAGTAGCCTGCTGGGGCGGCGAGATGGCTTGGAGCAGGTTTTCCATGGCTACTTCGGTGGCGGCTCCATGGTCGTCGATCTTGGGTGCATCGATGCTTGGTGCGGCAGTGCCCTCTGTCTCCCGTGAGCAGGGAGGTTTGTCGGCTTGATTGTTTCTCGGCGTGGCGGGGGGCTCTACCGTCTTCATCTCGAGGAGTTTGGCATCGAGGTCATCCAGGTACTTGTCCTCGTCGAAGTTCCCTGCATACACTGTCGGGAATGGAACATGTCTTGACCAGTCCATTTCCTCCTCGATGATTGGCTCGGCGAGGTGTGCGTACTTTGGCTCGCAGAGCGTTCGAGTAAGCACCTTGGTGGTTTCGGAGGGAAGTCGCCAGGCATAGACTTTCTCGCTGGTCTTGACTCTCAGCTCTAGCGCCCATGGCCCTCCTTCCTTGAGGAGGTACTCGATGAGCTCCTTGATGGTGTAGTCTGCCGAGTCGAGGAAGTACTCGTGTGTCGGGGTGTAGCAGCGAAAGTAGATCGGGGCGTCAGTGCCCAAACGGCTATCGTCGTCCACAATGTACTGTGGCGATGACCAGCATGAGCTTCCCGGCGTGTGCGACGTTGTAGGGGAGGCGTCGAGGCTGCTCGTGCTTGCTATTGGGTTTGCAGCATCCATCCCTGCCGCATGGCTCCGTCCGCCTCCACTTGACTGGTTGCCTGGATCCGTCCGGTCACCGTCACCGCGCGGTAGTGACCGGGCATCAGGGCCGCGTGGCGCCGTAGGCCCAGGCTGCTCCGGTGGTGCCGCGTCGTGGCGTGACACAGCACCAGGTACCTCCACCTTGGGAGTGTCGGCTTGGTCCGACCTTCCGCTGCCCCTGCGGGGCGCGGACTGCGTCGCCGGATCGGGTGTGGCCTTCAGCTGTCCGGGCTGCGCCCGTGCAGCCTCCTGGCGGCCATCCGTGGCACCGGGTGTCGACTCCAGACAGCTATGTCCATTAGAGGAGCGGTCCCGAGTCGACCGTCCAACACCACTGCGTGGTGTGGACTGAGCAGGAGCGCCCAGCGCAGCGCCTATATCTCGTTGCGGGAGTGGTGCCGCCTGGCGGCGGACTGGCGTATCATCCGGGCGCCGCTTCTTCCCCATGATGCGCGCGCACTGGAGCTGCTCGGCGATACGTCTGCGCGCGACGACGGCAAAACTCCAACTCCACCTAGAGCTTTTGCTGGCTGTTTCGGTTGCCGACGCGCAGCGGGCCGCGGATGCGACCCGTGCGCAGTCATGGCTACCGATCTGTGGTGGTGGAGAGGCTGGCAGGAGCTGGCTTCTGATGGGCACACCTAGGTGCCACCGCAGCTTTGGAGCGATACTTCGCCGGAAGCTGCTTCTTCGTTTCGCAGCTAGAAAAGCAGGCAGTATGCTTTCCACCGCAGTTGCAGTAGATCGCCTCTTCTCTGACTGTGGTGCAGTCGGCGGCTTGGTGGTCAGCCTCACATCTGACGCACCTCCGCCGGTTTTTGCAGTCCCTTGCCTCGTGTTCGTGGTTTTGGCAGCTGAAACACTGCCGGAGCTCTGG
Organism: Vandiemenella viatica; assembly: GCA_031002005.1. Taxonomy (NCBI): domain Eukaryota; kingdom Metazoa; phylum Arthropoda; class Insecta; order Orthoptera; family Morabidae; genus Vandiemenella; species Vandiemenella viatica. Next base: position 71,585,133 of record JARYHS010008074.1, read on the forward strand.
GGAAGAAGGCTTCTTTTTACCTCTCTCTTAACCCGCTCTCTCGGCAGTGCGTCATCAGCCCCAGATGACGGCTGTCTTGGCTGCTCCATAGTGCTTGGCGGGCTGGGCTGCTCCATAGTGCTGCTGATGCCCAAGTTTCTCAGCATTCGGCGCCCTCGACAGGTCCGAGGGGCAGGAGGCTTCAGTGGTTATTCCTTCGACAGATGGCCAGCAGAACAGTGGCAGTTCTGTGGCCAACAGAAGATGCCCATACAGGCTGCCCCAGTTTCCTGCGTAAGGCACCATCACGGGTTGGACCAGTCCCTCCTCGAAGGCGACGCTGTAGCTTCTTGGCCGTCCACTACGTCTGCCCGGGTAGGGCTGGCTGGCGCGGGCGACTCTGAGACCTCGAAGGCAGGTGCTTCGGTCTCTGAAGTGGGCTGCTTCTTCGTTGTAGAGGCGAGATTCTTGTTTCCCGAAACTAACAGTCCTCTGTCGCAGTTGTCTGGTGCTTCCTGTGCAGCCTCTTTCTTCTACCGTTTAGTTTACGAAAGAATTTCTTAACGTCGGAATCCTCCACGAAACCCGACGGCATGGTTGCTAGGGCCTCTGGGCGCTTGTGCCCGTTGGCCGCAGCATCGTCATGGATCAGTGTGACTTCATCATCCCGCTACTCAGGAACGTCAGTGCCAGTTGGCAATCCATGAAATTGTCTGGCAGGAACCAGACATATTTCAGGTATACACCCGCTAGCGCCGATGCATTCGCGACATACTCAGCGCTCGACTTCAAAACATTATCAATACCAAACCTCCATCGATAGAAATATATCACAGTCTAACAGAAAAAGGAAGCAAGATACGCAGAACAGACTAGAAGTAAATAAACTGAAACAATCTAATATATGAGAAAAATTTGCGGAAATGGTAAATGTGGATCTAAAAAGTAACTTTGATAGGAGCTCAACTGAGGACGAATATAATGCATTGATAATGAAATCTGGTAAAGAAACGTTAGGCTTTAGGGAACAAACCACCCGAAAACCCGAATCACAGAAGAAATTTTGGAACTGATTGATGAGAGGAGAAGGCTCAAAAATGTTCAGGATGAAGCAGGAAGAACAATACACACAATTTTGAAAACATATAAAGAGGAAATGTAAAAAAGCAAAAGAAAAATAGCTGCATGAGAAGTGTGGAGAAATAGAAAAGGAAAAATGTTGCGTATAGGAAGACCAACAAAATTTTGTAGAAATGACGAAAAGAGGTCTGATCATTAAAGCTGCCAGTGGGAACCTCTTTAAAGTTAAAAGGTAGAGCTAACCGATGGGAGGAATACATTAAGAAACTGTATGAAGGGGGTGACTTGAACAATAGCGTAATGGAAAAGGAAGGCGATGTCGACATTGATGACTTGAGAACAGAATTGGGTTGAGCTTTAAATGACTTGAAGTCAACTAAGGCACTAGGAATTTATGAGATTCTTGCAGAACTTCTTAAATCCCTAGGAGGAGAAGGAATCCAAAGATTATTCAATCTGATATCAAAAAGTTACGAAAGTGGAGAAATTCTAAATGATTTTAATAAAAGTATCATTTTCTCCCTTCCAAAGAAAGCACAAGCCAACAAATGTGAAAATTATCGCAGCATGAGTCTAACATCACATGCTTCAAAATTACTGACCAGAATAGTATACAGAAGAAAGGAAAGGGTAGTAGAAGTGATATTAGGTGAATATCAATTTTTTTTAAGGATAAACCGCGGTACAAGGAAAACAATTCCGCCTTTAAGATTAATACTTGAAAGGCGGATCAAGAAAAACAAAGATACTTTCATTGCGTATGTTCATTTAGAAGAAGCGTTTGATACTGTTAAGTGCGACAAGATGTTCAAAAGTTTAAAGAAGTCAGGTCTAAATTATGGAGATAGAAGAATACAACCTATGTAAGAATAATAAAAGTAGAGAATCATGAAAGAAATGCACCAGTTAGAAAGGTTGTAGTCTATCCCTATTAATATTCAACTTGTATGCAGAGGAACCAATAAAGGAAGTGAAAGAAAAATTTACATATAGCATAAGTATTCAAGGAGAAAAATCGGTATGCTACAATTTGATGATGAAATTGTTTTGATAGCATAACAGGCTGGGATATTGGGAAGAAAGCTTTTTTACCTTGTACAAAAGGAGTCACTATCAGAATAGGAAAGGTGCTGGTGAAAGTCGATATTCATAAGGTCTTCAGAAGTAAGAACAAAATAAGAGGCATTTTAAGATCAGCGAAGGATTACAGATCACCATTACAAGCAAGTGGAGTATACAAAATTCCCTGCGATTATGGGAAGGTGTATATTGGCGAGACATCCCGAGCGGTTACTCTAAGACTAAAATAATATTGTTGTCACGCAAGACTCAGTAAAACAACAAAATCAGCTATGGATGAACATCAGGTGGAAGAAGGTCAAAAAATTCAATGTGAGAAGACAGAAACAACAGCACAAGCGTGAAGATAAACGACAGAGTGGTGTGACAACCGTCAGAAGTGATACACCACTTCTAAACAGCCCTGATGATGGCCCTAGATTGGGCGCCGAAACGTCGGAAGTAAAACATCGATCTAAGCAGTGCGAATCCCGCAAAAGAAAGTGGAATATTTGATTAATATGACGCTTGTTAAAAGCGTAAAATATTGTATTATTGACCTGTATAGGCAGGAGATGTGTAGACGGTTCGACAATTTACGTAAGAAGAAAAGCCGCACACAAGTGAATTTAACGTTTATGTTGAGATGTAGATGCAAGGATCTTATCCCGTATTGTGTTCGCATCACGCCACATTTTAAAACAGATGAAGCCTTGCATATTCTCTCTCGTGCAAATACGTCTTTGCTCCGAGAACGTATACATGGTTTGCGAAGAAAATTGGATGGTGCTGCTAAACAGATGTATCAACTGAGAGTAACATTTTATAATAGAATCTTTCGTTTTCTTTGGGACATTTTGACAGAGTGGTCAGCGAGGTGGCTTGTGACACATTGAATATGGCATCTATTTCACATAAAGGCTAAATTTGAAAAATTGGTTAATAATAGGGGTATTACCAGTAAGACAACACACAGGACAGAAATTATCGTCTACGACATTAAATTAAGATCAGGTTTCATTTTAAGTAAGGGATTCAAATTTACAGTGACCCCATGTGAAATACCGAAAGAAGAAGTCGGTGTAGAGCAGGCATTACAGGGAGTTCCAATATTGGTGACACAAAAGTAAGATTGGAGGTAACCACTATTTTAAAGAAAGCAAAACTCCCTAGGACCAACATCATTAGGGGAAGAAAAAAGGCTTCATATGAGTTAAAGAAGAATCCGAGCATAACAATTCTACCTGCTAACAAAGGAAACTGTACAGTGGTTTTGGACACTAATAGTTATAAAGAAAAAATTGAGCAGTTATTAGCAAACAAGACGTGGTAAAAGTTGAATAAAGATCCAACCGAAAAGATTGTAAAGTTGACTAGGGAACTTGTATATAAATTAAATTTGGAATGGAGAGAGAAACAAACGATACTAATCAGCAATCCGGTGATTCCGCTCTTTTACATACAAAAGACATGCAACTACGTCCAGTTGGTGCATTTGACTCCCCAACATATGGCTCAGCAAAGTTTTTATCGAAAAAACTAGCACAGAGAGCTACATCAAAAATTCGACCCATTTTCTTGACAGGATACAAAATGTCTCCCTCTCACATAACGATCTTCTTGTCAGCTTCAATGTAGTCTTTCCCTTAACCAAGTTCCAGAGGAGCGAGTTATGGATATAATAATCCAAAAATTTAATGAAAACTAGTGCCAGCTGTATCAACTTTGTTTTGAAGACGACTTATTTCAAGTGGGATAGCAATTATTATGAACAACAAGGTGGACCAACTATGGGCAGCCCCCTCTCACCGGTAGTAGCAAATTTTTTCAAGGAAAAATTTGAACGTGAAGCCATTTCAGCAGCTAACAACAAATCGTCGATCTGGTATAAATACATAGACGACAGTTAGTGATATGGCCACACGGAGAGGCGGGGTTAAAAGTTTTTCTGGACCATATTAACAGCATCCATCCCAAATTAGGTTCACCATGGAATTGGAAATTAATAGGAAACTGGCTTTCTTGGAGAAAAGAAAAATGGAACATTAACACACACTGTCTACAGAATATCTACACACACCTTATAGCATATCCACTAGCCCCGAATATATATATTTAGATGTACATATTATAATATAAAAATAAATGTATGAATGTGCATTGTAAGCAATTGTATTTATGCTCACGGAAATCACAGACGATACTAAGCATGTAAAAAAGGGTAGTATAAGTGATGTTAACATCTATGGTTTAGAGTGTGTGCAGAGGTGTGGAGTGTCTCTGGCCGTGAGCGGGAGTGAGAGGTGTGCGCCAAAGTTGTGGCGGCGATCCAATATTTTGTATTATGCCAGATGAATCAGTGATTGTTTCTTAATATACAGAACGAGTGTATTTTCAATTGTAGTTTTGTGCCTCCTGTAAAAATAAAGTTGTTAAGAGCAGTAATCGGGCTTTAATCAATAAAACAGCAAATTATTGATTGTATGAAGCTAAGACGTCTTATTTGGATAATAAGAACCTTTTAATGGAACTAAGTAGCTCCTCTGTCCGCGTACGTGGGTTGAATGGCGGTATTTAAGGGCCAAACCGTCAAAAAACCTGTGGACTTTAATTACGAAACAATTAGGTAGAAAGATTAATGAGTTAATAACGGATTATTATAATTGGCTAACTTAAGAAGAGTAATACAAATTATTATAGAGGAGAATTACAACCTCTACTTAACACTAGAGTGCATGCGCCCTTAAATACTCCTTGAATGCACGGCCGGACTACAGGCGTAGCCCATTTAGGGGTTAATTAATTTTCGGAATCAGACGAAAATATATAAAACAGAGTAAATAATTATTAAACATTTTTATTTTTATAATATTGGCTCAGACAATTAACAAAATTCTGTTTCTTAATTATAATTTACAACATACATATGAACTTCTAAAAAATCCACTATTTTTGGAAAGTTTGAGATATTTTGGTCTTATTTTAATTTAGGAACGTAACTTTTAGTATAAAATGGGGTTCCAGTGTAGTAATTGAACCAATTTTCAAAGTCATTGATAATAATTCATTCTTTTGGCATACGACTGCCTGATGTTCGCTACAAATGCGGCTCGTACATTTGCTGCATTGCTTGACCGTGCTGCGGTCCCGAGCCCCGCTACAAAAAGAACATCGACCAACTCCTCCCCGAATAGCCATATTCTGTTGCGGGGGTTGTTCTGCCAGGTCCTAGAAGTAGTATGCCTTTCAGTTTAATAACTTTTAGTATATTTTGCTGGGATATACGACGCTACTTGAAGATATTGACGACGGATTACTTTCATATCAGGGTTGTTCATCTGATATATTACAAGACCATTTATACTCGCCATGTTTACAAAATTAGAAAACAGCGTTAGAGGCCATCGATGACTGTTCCGAGTAACGTCGTATTGTTTACACATTTTATCAAAAATATCGACGCCGTATTTTCTGTGGTTATAAAATGTGATGATATTAGGTTTTCAAGCTGTTGCATAATCAATTTTGGCATGATTATGCAGGGTAGACAATATCAAAACTACCTTATTTCGTTTTGCCATCATCTAGAAACCATCTTAGTATTTGGTTGAGCGATTTTTTATTTCTCTTTCCGTCGGCCGCGGGCATCTGGGTTCGCGGTGGGTTACAGGTCAGTTGGCGTGATTCAGAATTCCACTGGCCTGAGCGGTATTTGCATGCCTTGTTTTACAAGGAAATTATATGTGTATCTTCTTTTCTTTATAAGTTATTGTTACTGTTGTTACGCTCACGGTCCGCGACGGTTAAGTTAGCGTGCGTGGACATTGAAGCGAATTAAACTTTTTATTTAAGTGTCGGCGAGTTATGCCAAGTTTGAGAGAATTATAATAAGAAATAAAATTACGTGTGAGGAGTATTTTACAGCTCAGATTCAGTGCATTCAAGTTACATCTTGCTGAAGATAACAGCCGGTGTCACATTACAGCCTGACCATGCGAATCGATGCTCCAGTCATAAGGTGAGTGGATTTCTGTTTTTTTGTGTTATTACTGGCCGAATCGCTGCTGCCGAATTTCGGGTGCCTGCGGTGGCGGCAGTGAGGAGGGAAATCGCTCACCAATTAATTATCTACGATTACGTTCCCTGCGGGAAGACACTATTTATACGTGGCTTTCCCAAATAGATTATCGATCATCTATTTTTTGGTCCTCCTGGGGTCGGATATGATACGATCAGTTTGATTAATATAATCTTTGTATAAGCCAGTTACGCTATACTTCAATCATATTTTACAAAATGGCTTTTGGGACAAATGTTGATTCTGTAGAATTCAAACGGAAGCTAGCGTTATTAACCTCAAAGTCGGATATGATTTTTGAGAACTTAATAAATTGTGTAAGATTTCAATGAAAATCTCTTCGTTTGATTCCCGGACCAATGAAAGTTTTATGACTGATTCTGAAACAATTGATGACCTTAAAATAAAATCTGAATCTATGATAGATCAGATTAATGACTTACATTTAACTAAACATCCTGAATATACACCTGATTATACCCCACTAGCTGCATTTGAGGATTTGTATAGGCGTATCAAACGCATCCGAAACAAAATCAGTGCCTCAGCAGTGACCTCGTCATCACGTCCGAGTGAACGTGAACACATTAAATTGCCTCCTATAGATATACCTAGTTTTGATGGGAGTATGGGAAAATGGTCAGTATTTTATGAATCTTTCAAAGCTAATATTCATGATAACTGACTCACAGCGGGTGCAATATCTTGTAAGTAAGTTAATAGATAATGCATTGAAGATAACGGCGTGTATTGTACCTACAGCAGAAACATACCAAATAATGTGGGAAAGTCTGGTTAATAGATATCAAGACAAGCGGCTGTTAAGTACTCACTATTTAAATATCATTTTGGATATAAAGCCTAGCAGCAATAATCCAGACAGCTTAGATACATTTATAGAGAAATATTCCGCTGCTGTTGCAGCTTTGAAACAATTAGGCATCATGATCTAACAGATTTCATTTTATTTCAGTGTGCACTGCGTAATATGGATGCTCAAATTGTGCAAGCCTTTGAAATGTCAGTTCGCGGTAAGGAAATGCCAACTTACAACGAATAGACTTTATTCGTGAAAGATCAGGTTAAAATTTCTAAACGTTCAAGCAATATGAACAGTGCAAGTTTGGGACTATATTCTCGCGCTTCAGATAACATGAACAAGCGACTGAATGAAAATGTGACGCGCGGGCGTACTTCCAAAGCATTTGTTTCTAAAGAAGATAACTAATATTCAGAGACAATATGGCAACTAAGTTTATCTCTGGATCCTGTGTTTATTGCAAGCAAACGGATCATACATTACTCTATAAATGCTCCCATTTCAAGTCTTTGGGTTCGCCACAGACTAGAAATGAATTTGTAAAATCAAAAAGAGGCTGTGTGAACTGCCTGGAATTTTCTCAAACTGTTTCCAGTTGCAAATCGTCGTCTGTTTGTAAGCTATGCAGGAAACGACACCACACTCTCTTACATTTTGATAGAAAAAATACGCAGACTCATTCCACTCATCTCAATACGAGTGAGAATTGCGCGTTGCAAGGCATTTCCGACAACAGTGTAAAAACAGACCACGCCAAAACTTGCTTACCTTGCGGTATTGATGTCGACACCAACTGTTCTGGTCCAGTGGTCACATCATCGTCTCATAAAAATAAGGCTTCATATAATGAATCTCCGCTTTCCTTGAGCGTTAGTGTGAAGACTAATTTTAATATATTACTTTCCACAGCTCAAGTGTACTTCAAGTCCACTGATAATAAATATCAAATAATTAGGTGTTTAATCGATAATGGATCACAAAATCATTTACTTACCATCGATTGTTGTAAGTCATTGAACCTACAGATAATTACATTAAATAATTCCTATGTAAAGGGTATAGGTTTGAGTTCGCGACCGGTTTATGGTTATGTGAATATGGAAGCACAATCCCTTGTATTTAAAAGTAACAAATATAATATTCAAGCTCTAGTTGTTGATTCTATTAGGCCAATTACCTTCTCATTTTATAGAAAAGTGTGACATGTTATATTTGGATAACATACCTTTAGCTGATCGAACATGGAATATTCCGAGTAAAATTGATCTTGTGTTGGGTCCTCAGCTTTTTCCGTATATTTATTTCGGAGATAGGGTTGAATCAGTTACTATGGCACCTCCTGCTTTACTGACCGCCTTCGGTTATGTGCTGATGGGAGAATATTCTAGTATTCATACTCACCCTACATCTTTTACTGCTCTAGCACTCAATGACTTGGTGCAAAAATTTTGGGAATTAGAGGAGATATCTCATAAAAAATTCCTAAGCCCTGAGGATACAGAGTGTGAGAATTTATAAACTTTATCAGTGAGTAGGGACAGTGAGGGTAGATATACTGTGGCTTTACCGTTCCATTCAGATCCTAATGAGCTGGACAATTCTCGTTTCAATGCTCTACGCCGATTTATGGCGCTCGAAAGGAAATTTAAACTATGTCCCACTCTCCGAGAGAGCTATAAGAAAGTTATTGAGGAGTATATTGCAAATGGTTACCTAACTGAAGTTCGTGAATCAGAGGTTAGTGATGACAGTTATTATATTCCCCATCATGCAGTCATCCGCCCTGATAAACCCATGCCATGCATTGTTCTCGATGCAAGCGCTAAAACTCATAGTGGTTTGTCATTAAATGACATTTTATATACCGGTCCTAATTTACAGGCCGATTTATTAGAGCTTTTATTAAACTTTCGGTTATACCCGATTGCTATTACAGCTTATATCAAGCAAATGTATTTGCAGACTGGTGTTGTACATGACAATCGCAAATTTGTGCCAATATTATTTCGTTTCGATGATAGCAAAATTGTTCAGACATTTCGTTTTAACCGTATTCCTTTTGGGTTAAAATCGAGTCCTTTTTTAGCTAAGCGCACTATGCGACAGCTGGCGGCTGAAGTGAGTTCTCAGTTTCCTGAAGCGGCTGCAGTCGTCGAGACTAAAATGTATATGGACGATTTGGTTCATTCTGTTTCTGATGAGGAAACAGCTTTTCGTCTATCCCGAGAATTAATCTCGTTGTTGAAGTCTGGAGATTTTGATTTAGTAAAATGGACTAGCAATTCTTCTGGGTTACTCGATAGTCTTCCTGATTCTCACCGCAGCCCAGTAAACTTTTCAGAAGGAAACGCAGTGTCGTCAGCTAAGGTTCTAGGGCTAGCATGGAAACCTTCAGACGACGTTTTCTTCTTCACCACGACCCAAGTCTGCGAAAAGTGTACGAAGCGGAACATATTATCTGTAGTTGCCAGTTTGTTTGATGTTTTGGGTCTGGTCGCTCCTGTTATTTTGTTGGCCAAGTTGTTGATTAAGGAACTGTGGCTAATTAAAATTGATTGGGATGAAACCCCGCCCGAGAGTGTGTTACGCCGATTTGCGGCGCTCACTCAAGAATTACCACTTCTTTCCAGTATGGAAATCCCTCGTGCATCAAAGGACTGCAAGGTCAATATTGTTGCCTTTTTGTGACGCAAGTATGAACGGTTATGGTTCAGTTATATATTTACACACTACTGATGCGTCTGGCATATCTGTTATGTGCTAAGTCCAAGGTTTCACCTACCAAAATAACGACACTTGCGCGTCTCGAGTTATGCACCACGCTTCTGATGTCGAAATTAGTTAAATTAGTTAATGAAACCTATCGAGTCCATATAATAGGCACCTATGCCTTTTCAGACTCTACGGTAGGTTTGTCCTGGATTCATTCTTCCCCACATCGTTGGTCTGTTTTTGTGAGTAAAAGGGTCGCTCAATGTCAAGAGAACCTTGCTCCGCAGAACTTCTTTCATGTTGCGGGAATCGAAAATCCAAGTGACTGCTTCTCTCGAGGTATGTTACCGTCACAACTCATAACTTGTGGTGGAATGGGCCGTCTTGGATGCATCGTCCCACTTCTGAGTGGCCCATTAAAATATTTTCTCCGGGTGATTATAAGGAATTACCGGAACACAAGACAAATGTTTTCACCATTACTACCACTCGACCTGAACCTTCCCTGCTTTATGGTTTATCTCAGCGCGTGTCTTCTTGGGACAAATTATTGAGAGTTGTGATTTACATTTTTAGATTTATAAAGAAGATTCCCCCTTCTGGTGGAGTAAAGAATTTGTTCTTTGCTGAAAGGGCTATAATTCGTGCGGTACAAGACGTGCACTTTGCAGTAGATATTGTTCTTCTGAAAAAGAATAACATGCCTTTGATGAAGCTGCGAAATTTGTCAGTATTTCTTGATAAATAAGGTATTTTAAGAATTGGTGGACGACTGTCTAAGTCGAACTTACCTTTCGAAGCTAAACATCCAGCGCTACTTCCCAAGCATGAACATGTTGTGCATCTTATTATCAGACATTACCATGTTTTGAATTGCCATGCAGGGGCTGGTCTGTTAATATCTATTTTGCGGCAGCGCTACTGGATTTTAGCTGCGACGATTGTTGTTCGGTCCATGGTACGTAAATGTAATTTTTGTTTTAGAGTTAACCCTATTCATCCTACTCCAAAAATGGCAGATTTGCCTCCCTGTCGCATACATAAAGCTTTCGTTCATACTGGAGTAGATTACGAAGGTCCTATTAATATAACCATTACACGACGTCGTGGTCAACACTCTCAAAAGGCGTACATTTGTCTTTTTGTGTGCCTAGTCACTAAGGCTATACACATAGAGCTGGTCTCAGACTTAACGTCTGATACATACTTAGCCGCATTCAAGCGCTTTATTGCAAGACGAAGACCTGTTTCTTGTCTACATTCAGACAATGGTACCAATTTTGTAGGTGCCAAAGCTCAGTTAGAAGAGTTGAACAAAGCTCTAAAACCTGAATTGAGTAGTCACCGTATTGAGTGGAAAATGATACCTCCGCGTGCTCCGCATTTCGGAGCATTGTGGGAGTCTAATATAAAGAGTTTCAAGACACATTTATTTAGAGCGATTGGAAATCAACTCGTCACTTATGAATAACTACAAACGGTCCTAGTTAACATCGAATGTGTTACGAATTCCCGACCTTTGAATGTGGTGTCGTCGGATCCATACCCAGAAGTTATTACTCCTGCACATTTTTTGATGTCAACTCCACTACAGTGCTTACTGGCCGCTGACATGTCTTGTTCGAATCTAAACCAACGTAAGAAGTTGTTAGATCAGATGGTCCAATCATTCTGGAAAAAATGGAGACTTAAATATTTGCACACCCTGCAAGTTAGACGTAAATTGTCGGCACCTGATAACCCTGTCCAAGTGGGCACAGTTGACATAGTGGGGCAGGATGATTCTCCCCATTTGAACTGGCCCTTAGGGGTGATTATTAAAACTTATCCTGGTTCAGACAATGTCACTCGGATGGCGATGGTGAAGACACGATTCGGCACTTTCAGGCGTCCAGTGTTTAAACTTTGTCCCATACAATCACAATAATTTTTTTTTCATTCCTTTCAAATTTATTAATAGCCTTTTAATTTAATCCTGCGTCAATCATACCCTTAACCCCTATCCTCATTATTGCTTTAAATCAGCAAAGTTAGTTTAATTTTCATGTCACCACTTAGAATATCCCATAATGTGGGGGCAATTTTTTTTTTTTTTTTTTTTTTTTTTTTTTTTTTGAAAGTCCTAAATACTTTCAAGGGGGGGAGCATGGTTGAGCGATTTTTTATTCCTCTTTCCGTCGGCCGCGGGCATCTGGGTTCGCGGTGGATTACAGGTCAGTTGGCGGTCCTTGTTTGCCTTGTTTTACAAGGAAATTATATGTGTATCTTCTTTTCTTTATAAATTATTGTTACTGTTGTTACGCTCATGGTCCGCGACGGTTAAGGTAGCGTGCGTGGACATTGAAGCGAATTAAACTTTTTATTTAAGTGTCGGTGAGTTATGCCAAGTTTGAGAGAATTATAATAAGAAATAAAACTACGTGTGAAGAGTATTTTACAGCTCAGATTCAGTGCATTCAAGTTACATCTTGCTGAAGATAACAGCCGGTGTCACATTACAGCCTGACCATGCGAATCGATGCTCCAGTTAGAAGGTGAGTGGATTTCTGTTTTTTTTTTTTTTGTTTTTTTTTTTTTGTTTTTTTTTTTTTTGTTTTTTTTTTTTTTTTTTAGTTATTACTGGCCGAATCGCTGCTGCCGAATTTCGGGTGCCTGCGGTCGGTGGGGGTGAGGAGGGAAATCGCTCACCAATTAATTACCTACGATTACGTTCCCTGCGGGAAGACACTATTTACACGTGCCTTTCCCAAATAGATTATCCATCATCTAGTATTTGACTATCGTTCACACTACCCGCCAACTAGAAATGACCAAAACATAATAAAGTTACATGAAAAAATCCATAAACACAAACAACACACATAAAAAACAGTTATTGACATTACTTTTTATAGTATTAGTACAGAAAATGTATCATAATTACCTGAATTTTGTCACTTGTATATTAAATAATCAACTTCCTCCAACGCTCGCGCGGGCTACAGGTGTAGCCCAGCAACTTCAACGGCATTTATGAAGACTTCCGTGCGCCGCGAGAGATGGCACGCTACTTGCGGGGCCTAGAACCTGAGGAATACACTGGATTAATCTGTAGCGCTCCAAATCTTATATCTTTAAACGAGCAATTCTTATATATATATATATATTTCAGGTCTCGGAAACGGCTATGACGATTTGGATGAAATTTGATATTTAGATAACGTTTTGACTTTTAAGATTACCTAAATAGTTGTCTTCCCTACAAAAAAAGCGAGTTTACAAAATACAAACAATTTTTTCACTCGGTATCGCGAAAACAGCACTAGCACTCGTAGACAATTAAGGTACCAGAATGTCTACAAATAATTTCTCTTTGATTTCAAAGAATATTTAAACGAACTGTTCTGTATACTGGCTGATCCGTGGAAATATTAGCACTGCAAGTTTAATTGTAAAACATTAAAAAGGAATATAATTAAAAATTTATCATTGGTTTTGTCAGAGGTGAGACTTTACAGTAACTTCTCTAAAAATAATATTACCGATACCAGTTATAAAGTAATCATCGTTTACTTTCTGACCGTAAAAAATGGTTGTTAGGTTGTTATTAAATACTACCACGCGAGGTATGAGCATAGTTTTATCAGAGCGAATGAATTTAGCACTAATGTTGTTCTATCATTACCGTGATTTCACAATCTGATGATGAATTCTTATAGAACTCGACGAAACATATCGAAAATAAAGAATAAATTTTCTTGAATCAGTTAGTTATAGGTATAGTTCCTTGTGCTTTTGGGAAAATTTCTTCTGGTCCAGGCTATATTTTAACCTTACAATAACCATTAGGAACAAAATAAAACATTGAAAGTACATTTCCACCGTATAGACATAAGGATTTTGATGGATTTTTTCTGGTCCAGGTCGCATTTCAACCAACCACGTCAAATTTTGAGATTCGATATCTCCCTAGAACTAAGCGAGGTATAAAAAAAATATTTTTTAATTTCAATTTTTCTCGTCGAGTTACATAAGAATCCATCATCAAGGGTTATCGTAGAATCCCCTGAATTACCACAAATCTCGAACCATTAATTAATCCCTAATAATAGCATTTTTCTTTGAAAGCAATTTATGAGGCGGTCTCGCAAATGGATCTAGCGATTTGGATGAAATTTCATATGTAGATAGATAACGTTTTGCTTTTCAAGTTTTTAACATGACTTAAAAGAAAAAAGAAAAAAAAGGGGAACAATTTTTGTATTTGGTTTCTCGAAAACGGTTCTAACCTCATTACGTAGAAGGTTCAGGTACCAGTAAGCCTACTGATGTTAGTTAAGCTTCTCTTTGGTTAACTGTGCACCTCAAAACGCCTAGGAAGCCTTCAACCCTTTTACTTTAATCAAACTTTGCTCGAAATCTTGGATATTGAACAGAAACCGAAAGATGCCGAGCGAAGATCGGTCACCCAGGTATTTTAAATAATATACGACAATATTACACGTTGGGCTACATATGTAGCGCACTCTAGTGTTAAATGCTGCATCACATCACCACCCAGCTCAAAAAAATGCTATTAATAGGCAACTGGATTTCTTGGAGAAAAGAAAAATGGAACATTAACACACACTGCCTACAAAATATCTACACACACCTCTATTTAAATGCTGCATTACATCACCACCCAGCTCAAAAAAGCTCTCTGATCAAAACTTTCTTTTGTAGAGCGGAAAGAGTAGCAGATAACGATCACATACAAGAACAAAGCAAACACCTCCACGGGGTCCTACGGAAGAATGGGTATAGTAGTCGGATGCTAGCCCACGCGTTAAGCAATAAGAAGAGAAAAAATGTCGAGGCACAAGGAAAGGAAACAGAATAAAAGAAGAAAGCTTTTTTTGCCTTACATAAAAGGTGACACTGACCGAATAAGAAAAGTGTTGATGAAAGTCAATATTCAACCAGTCTTCAGTAGTTAGAGCAAAATAAGAGGCTGCAATACCATCATCTTGCCGCCTGCCTCGCAGAGCGGATGCCTCGGCTCACCGCTCCACATCTACATTTACCACTCAAGGTAAGTACGGTGCTTGCTGTAATACGCATTTTGTGTTATTTCATGGCCACATACATCACGCAAAATGGTAGTGCATCCGCACGTAACCCATTCTAGCCGATGAAAGGGCAAATTTTGTAACTGTTGTGTACGTCCATTACGTCCAATCATTTAGCTAGCACAATTACTTCAACATTTTAATGCACAAAGCAAGTAATTGCGTTGGTTACATAGTCAGCTTTTATTGTTTTAGCGAGTGTATTATCAACCACGTGGCAGGCTGACGTTCTTTACTAATGTTTATTAATAAGATTATAGCAGCAACATTGTGGTTCCGCGCTGCATTTTCAGGTTAAAAGTTTTTTCAAATTGTACAAAAGTGAAACTAGTATTGTTCGGGAACGATTTTTTGTATTCATATCAACGAAGTGTTTAAATGTTTATATTGATTGTCGATACTGACTATGCTATGCATTTGTTCTGATGTATCTATGTGGTTTGCAGCGTATTTTCGCAGATCATAATCAGAAGGTTTTTCTCTGTGTTTCCCCCTTTAAACAAGGATATGGGGAATTCTAATTTTTCTTTACTTTATAGCTATTTACTTCTAAAATACGTGAGTATCGCTGTCGCGTGTTAGCCGAGCGACCTGCGACACTTTCCCCAATTGGTGGGTCCGAGCTAACACTTACTTACTGTCGGATGAGGTGACAGGTTCCAGTCGGCACATGTAAGTATCTAGTTAGGATAAAAGACAAACAGAGCATTGATTAGAATGATGACATAGATAGCTCCTTGGAATGATGTAGAGATATATAGTTAACTGGATTTATTACAAAATCTGTTGCATGGCAGTCTTTACAAAGATAGATACATGAATCAGAGGCTTTTCAAATAGTGAAATAGCGGATCATCGGGTCCAAAGTGTTAGCAATTGCTTCCGGAGCCAGCGGAAGGGAGAACGGAGAATATCCCTAAAATGGCAATTTTGGTTTATTGCAGATCTGCCCTACGTAATTTCACATCGCGGACTGGCGTGGGGTCTCTATAGCCAAGAAGCGTCCCGGCTCTGAAAGTGGGGAATCCGCTTCTCCCGTTGGCTGAGTACCATGCCGTTTGGACGTGTTCATGGCATGCTAGGTAGCTGTCTCTCTCGTAAACAAGGAGTGAACGTTAAGTTTCCCACAGTGGGGACTGCCACGCTCAGCGTCCTTGAGTGCTGGTGTCGAGTAGAGCGGCGTTGCGTTACGCCGTTGGACTGGCCAATCTTAAAGGTAATAAATCTTGTATACAGATAATTTCTTTACTGGAAAACATGCTAAGTAATCGCCTGTTCCAGGTGCACACTGAGTTCAGCAGGAGCAGATTTCACAAGCTAAATAATGGTCTACCACAAGGCTCAGTTCTCTCCTCTATACTTTTCAATTTACATACTTATGACCTGCCAGACACGGTCTCTCGCAAATTTGCATATGCTGATGACATCAATCTTACAGTGCAAAGAACTAACTTCGTGGAGGCTGAAGAAATCCTGACTCATGACCTTCAGGAAATGGATGACTACTTTCGAAGGTGGCGCCTTCAACCCAGTCCTCAGAAAACAGAAATATCTACATCCCGTCTTAGCAACAAACAAATAAACTACCATTCAAGTATAACAGTACCCCAAAATACTTGGGTATGACATTAGACAGGTCCCTAACCTACAAAAGGCATCGTCACAATACAGCTGCCAAGCTTAAACGTCGGAACCACTTACTTCAACATCTGGCAGGAACTTCATGGGAAGCTGATGCAAATACATTACAAACAACAGCCCTAGCCTTGGTTTACTCCACAGCTGAAAACTGCTTCAGCATATGGCTTAATAGCTCTCACACCCCACTTGGTGGACGTTCAGCTTCGCCATACAATGCGCATTATAACTGGCTCACTTCTATCTACATCTATTCAGTTGCTGCCGGTGCTCAGCAACATCCCACCACCTCAAATCAGAAGTCAAAAAGTTCTAATTAAACTATGGGTGAGAATTTTGAACAATGAGGCTCTTCCCATCCATGGAGATATTAGGAATTACAAAACACGGCTGAAGTCACGTCGCCCTGTCTGGAAGACTACTGTCAGTCTAACATCTAACTCCTTCACCCTACAGACAGCTGGGCAGCGGAATGGGCATCGTCAACACCACAGGGCATAGTGCAAATTACCAATCCCTGGTCAAAACTACCAGGATTCAACTTACCGCGGTCAATTTGGTGCAAACTAAGTCGGATTAGATGTGGTACGGAAAGAACTGCTTCAACTCTCCACACGTGGGGCTGGGCAGATTCTCCGTACTGTGACTGCGGCGAGATTTTACAAACTGAGTCACACATTGTGCAGGACTGTCCACTGCGTGCCTTTCCTGGTAGTCTGGAAGACCTAAATTTGGCTACGCCCGCCGGAGGTGGTGGCCTGGTTGAAGCGCCTAGACGTCAGTTTGTAGTGGTTGTGAATGGAGATCCTGTCTCAGTGGCCAGCTGCGGGCATTGTACGCTAACTATTTGTATATATGTGTGTTTAGATTTATCATTACAGTATAATTGTAACTGAATTGTTTAAATGTCTTGTAGCATCATACACAAAATAAAAAAATAATAACTACCCGCAACATCACTATATTACGACGTTGAGAGGGTTCGCACTGTGATTCGTGAAAATCGCCGTTTGACTGTCCTTGAGGTTGCTGAAGAAGTTGGCTCTTGCAATCACATCCTGAGAGAAAAACTTGGAATGCATCGTGTCAGTGCAAAACTGGTGCCGCGCTTGTTGACGGACGAGCAGAAGGAGAAGCGAGCTAGGATCACTAAGGAGTTGCTTGCAAAAGCAAATGAGTACGAAAACTTCCTCAAGAACATCGTTACAGGCGATGAAACATGGGTTTGTGGGTACGATGTGGAAACGAAGAGGCAGTCTTGAGAATGTGTGGGGAAAGGATCTCCTCGACCAAAGAATAGCGGATGAGTCGGTCGAACATCAAGGTGATGATGGTCGGGTTTTTTTTCATTTCAAAGGAGTTGTGCACCATGAATTTGTACCACGTGGTCAAGCGGTAAACAAGGAAGTCTACCAGAAAATTCTGACACGATTGAGAGATATTGTGCGTAGGAAAAGGCCTGAACTGTGGGAGAATCAGTCGTGGATGTTGCACCATGACAACGCACCCACTCACGCATCGCTGTTTGTCACGATTTATCTGGCAAAACATCGCACTCCCGTTGTGCCTCAGCCACCCTATCCTCCAAACTTGGCTCCGGCAAACTTTTTTCTCTTCCCAAAACTGAAAAACACTTTGAAAGGACGTCGTTTCCAGACCATAGAAGAAATTCAAGACAATGCGAAGAGAGAACTGCGTGTCATCGGAGAAATTGCATTATAGGAGGCGTCCCAAAACTTGAAAAAACGGTGGCAACGGTGTATTGATAGTGAATGACAGTACTTTGAAGGGGACAGTGTGTAAAAGTTAGTATGATGAGCAATAAAGCAATTAAGTTCGGTTTCTTTTTGTACACACCTCGTACATCGTAAAAAAATAATAGCCATGTTATCGCATGTAACATTTACTTTCTTAAATTTTGGTTTTTAGTCTTTAAACCCCATACATAGTTATATAGAATGCGAAGAGGAAACTACATAAAGTGGAAAATATTTAAATTAATTTGAATAATAAAATGAAAAATCTTTCGATATCTTCTTTGTTTCTTGATGTTACTATCTGAGGCCGCACTGCTACATTCGCTGATGTTGTGAAATTTTAATGGCTGTGTTTTGTAATGCATATTTGAGGAGTTTGAACACGAAAGTGAGCTGTTTAAAACCTTTAGTGAAGAACCTTCCGAGAAATTTGTTGCTTTTTGAAATTACGGTCTCTGGCCACACAGCTACAATCTCTGATATTTGGATGCGAATTAAAGTCTCGCTGTTAATAGTAAGTAATGCACAACTGATAGCTATGAACATGAAATTGAACTGTTGAAAACTTTTAGTGTTGACATAGTGTTACTTTTTTGGTAATTTATTGATGAGCGATTCTGTCTTAACTACATTTCTTGAAAAAAAACTTTGTTTCTATTGCTGCACGAATTGCTGCGGTTATTATGATAAAACTTAGTACACATGTTCCTGATTTCATGGCTAAAATATTGCAGGAATAAATCAATCTCAACCCCATTTATTTTCTGCTACACAGGGGGGTTAGCCGTTTAAATACATATAGAAGAATAGAGCGACTGACATGAAATTTAATTCAAAAGTGCAAAAACTGGCAGTTCTATCATTATCGTGGCGCCAAAATCCGATGATAAATTCTTATAGAACTCAACGAAAAAAATCTGAAATAAAGAGTAAGATTTTTTAATATCTCACTTGGTTTTCAAGATTTAACATGTCAAACATCTGTTCCAAGCTGTATTTCAACCAAACAACAATCACTAGGAAGAAAATAAAACACCTATAGTGCATTTCCACCTTGTAGATATAGTGGTTTGGTAATGCAATATATCGAAAACTAAGCGAGATATCAAAACCATTTATGCTTTATTTTCGATTTGTCGCACCAAGTTACATACGAAATTGTTATTAAATTAGGCTAAGGTGAAATTCTGAAGCAAAAGGCGAAAACAAAAAGAACAGGGGAAAAAACGAAACAGTCGAAGAGCGCGAGACACGTTTACATTCCCAACGAACGAGAATGAGCACCGTGAGAAACAGAGATACCGATGAACGAATTAAAGAATCTAGAATTGCGACACAATCTTGAAACAAAAGATTGCGAACGCACCCATGAAAATATCACCCTACGAAAAGCGTGAACGAAGGCAATTAAACAGTACAACCTAACAAATTAAGCATTCAAACTCAAAGACCTCCTGCTTTTTTCACGGTCAACTATATGTAGCTTGCTCTCGAGTAGGAAATACGAAACATTTATACATATATACCACGGATAACAAAATGAAAAATTTTTATAGACAAGTATCATATATATTATTTCTATAAGGTATTTTTTTGTCACAAGCCTATATCTTCCTTCATACTTAACCGAAATCAATGAATGAGGTGTCATTTTAAAGCGTATGGTCTCCACTTTGGTTAAATTGTATTTTAAGCACGAAAGTTTTCGGAATTCGACCCTTAAAGGGCAAAAATGTAAATTTTTCTAAAATGCTGTTTTCTGTGTTACGAGTCAGTTATCTCCATGGATACCTATCTGAAACCGTTTTATGAAGTATCGTTTTAAAGATTAAGAGCTCCGCTTTAGTGACGTCATATATTAAGCCAGAAAGTTTTCGGAATTCGACCCTTAAAGGGCAAAAGTATCAATATTCTTGCAATGCGTTTTTGTGTCACGAGCGATTTATCTCCCTTAATATCTAACCGATATAGATAAATGAGGTATCATATTAAAGAATAAGGTCTCCGCCATGGTAACATTATATTTTAAGAAAGGAATTTTTCGTAATTCGACCCTTATAGGGCAAAAATGTCACTTTTTCTAAAATGCATTTTTTGTATCTCGAGCCATTTATCTCCCTGGATATCTAACCAAAATCGATAAATGAGGTAGGATTATGAGGAATAATGTCTCAGCTTTGTGACATCATATTTTAAGAAAGAATGTTTTGGAATTCAACCCTTAAAGGAAAAAAGTATAAATTTTTCTATTACCGATTTTTGTGTCACGGGCGATTTATCTCCCTTGATATCTAACCGATATAGATAAATGAGGTATCATATTAAAGAATATGGTCTCCGCCGTGGTAACGTTATATTTTAACAAAGGAAGTTTTCGTAATTCGACCCTTAAAAGGCAAAAATGTCAATTTTTCTAAAATGCGTTTTTTGTATCTCGAGCCATTTATCTCCCTGGATATCTAACCAAAATCGATAAATGAAGTAGGAATATAAGGAGTAATGTATCAGCTTTGTGAAATCATATTTTAAGAAAGAATGTTTTTGGAATTCAACCGTTAAAGGAAAAATTATAAATTTTCCTATAACCGATTTTTGTGTCACGAACGATTTATCTCCCTTGATAACCGATATAGATAAATGAGGTATCATATTAAAGAATAAGGTCTCCGCCGTGGTAACATTATATTTTAAGAAAGGAATTTTTCGTAATTCGACCCATAAAGCGCAAAAATGTCAATATTTCAAAAATACGTTTTTTGTGTTTCGAGCCATTTATCTCCCTGGATTTCTAACCAAAATCGATAAATTAAGTACGATTGTGAGGAATAATGTCACAGCTTTGCTGTCATCATATTTGAAGAAAGAAGTGTTTGGAATTCAACTATTAAAGGGAAAAAGTATAAATTGTTCTACAATGTATTTTTGTGTCACGAGCCTTATATTTCCCTTGATATCTAATCGATATAGATAAATGACATATCGTTTTAAAGACTAAGGTTTCCGCCGTGGTAACATTATATTCTAAGAAAGGAATTTTTCGTAATTCGACCCATAAAGCGCAAAAATGTCAATATTTCAAAAATACGTTTTTTGTGTTTCGAGCCATTTATCTCCCTGGATTTCTAACCAAAATCGATAAATTAAGTACGATTGTGAGGAATAATGTCTCAGCTTTGCTGACATCATATTTGAAGAAAGAAGTGTTTGGAATTCAACTATTAAAGGGAAAAAGTATAAATTGTTCTACAATGTATTTTTGTGTCACGAGCCTTATATTTCCCTTGATATCTAATCGATATAGATAAATGACATATCGTTTTAAAGACTAAGGTTCCGCCGTGGTAACATTATATTCTAAGAAAGGAATTTTTCGTAATTCGACCCATAAAGCGCAAAAATGTCAATATTTCCAAAATACGTTTTTTGTGTTTCGAGCCATTTATCTCCCTGGATTTCTAACCAAAATCGATAAATGAAGTAGGAGTATGAAGAGTAATGACTGAACTTGGTGAAATTATATCCAACCTCACTATTCATCGCATTTTATTCGCGAAATTTTCGCACGGGTCGTCTAGTTGATTGTAAATAGAATATGTTTTCTTTACCTCTTATATTTTACAGTTTAACCTTTCATTCTAACTACCACACAATCTTATATCAACTCCTTGAGCGAAGGCGGGTATCCCAGCAAGTGTTCCTATATTTGTCGATGTTACAGTCGTAAAGAATTTCAGTTACTGTATAGTCTTAGTTTAATTTCTTCATTTAAGTTGTCTCCATATAAATTTGTGTCATTATATTAAGGTATCAGACAAATAACGTATTCAGTATAGATGAAAACAATTTTTTGTTCGATACGACTGAAAACACTTTTTGCTTGATGAGGCGGGAAACAATTTTTCGTTTTCCAGGGGCACACCTCTTTCACGAAATCCCGTGGTAACACCGCTGACTCGACACAATGCAGACTTAACACTGCCGGAGAGTCGACTGGACCATGTGTTATCTGATGGCCAACCCGAGTTCTCACCTAGGTCATCCTCTGACGATGACGTAATAGGTTTGTTACCAAATATGTACGACATGAACTACCCGCACTTAATGCAGGTGATTCAAACACTACTTAAAGCACAGGACCAGAAACACACTTTAAACACAGACTAAACAATTCGAATCACTTGACAAAAAAATCGAATCACAAGCGAATCCAGCCCTAGAATCACTTGTCAAAAAAATCGAATCACAAGCAAAACAAACACTCGAATTATTTGATAGGAAAATTGAAGCATTTGACACAAAATTTATATTATTGGGTAAAAAGTTCGACTCACGAACCGATCAAATCAAACAACTGAACACAGATCAAATCAAACAACTGGAAATTATTCTCAACCACACTCTTGACCATATATTTCAGCCATAATCTATTATAAATCTGTAAGTAAGATGCATGTGTCTCTTTATTTGAACAGATATCGCGCATAAACTACTGCAGCAATTTGGATGGGATTTTCAAATTTTTAGAGATAACTGTCGCAATTATAATCTGCGGAGGTAGCTAATGACTTACATGTACCGAGGTATGGAGGAAATAATTAAATACATTTCTAGACATAAAATTAAGAGATACAGATCACACTGTAAGTGAAGCGTTCACTACTTGCACAAAAAACTTAAAAAAAAAATCACACTGTTTAATTTAGAATTCTGTTTAATATTTTAACTTCGAATATATAGTTTTTCAGTTTTGTTGAATGCAATAAATAAACTGAATGCTTGAATCAGATGAAGTAAGCATTACTGATATTTCATTTACTTTAAAAATGATGCATTTAAAGCGTTTGACCAAAGACGAATTTACTGATCTCTGGATTGTTTATATTTTATTTGTGTTTGGTTATTTATTCCCGGTTTCATGAATTTTGATAAGTATAATGGAAAGGAAAGCGTTACTCAAATTACTACGAGGGCAGACCGGAAAGTAACGCATAATACTTTTTTTTCTCCGGTGGTATTGCAGCTGGAATGTTGAAATTTCACGACGATATAGCTTGAAGTTTGTGCTATAGGGGTATTTTATTTTCATGTGCAGCTCTAGCGAGAGAAGCTTAAACTATGAAACAAACATGGCGCGCATGTTACTGTCGTCCACGTGTGAAGAGCGGCGAAGTGTTGTTCGATATTTGTGGGCCAAAGGGCATTCACTGAGTGAAATTCACAGGGACATGCGTGGCGTGTATGGGGGCGACTGTCTCGACCGTAGCAATGTCTCCAAGTGGTGTGCGTTCTTCCAAGAGGGCCTCGTGAAACTCAGTGATTCGCCACACTCCGGATGGCCGGTAACAGTTTCAACTACGCAGAATGTCCGCGCCATTGAGGCAGCAATCTTGGAGGACCGGCGTGTGCACCTGCGAACCTTATCGCAAACGTTCAACATTTCCTATGGTTCAGTATACGACATTGTTCATGACACGATGAAATTCCGTAAAGTACGTGCTCATTGGGTGCCTAAAAACCAGAAGGGCCAGCGAATGATGACAAACTTGGATCACTTAACGCGTTAAGCTGCTGAAAGGAATCGTCACTGGTGATGAGTCTTGGGTGTACCACTTGTGGCGAGACAGTATAAAACCACAGATATAATGTGTAAAGCGATAAATCGGAACGAAGAATTGTCGAGAGAGAGACGCGAGGAGCAAAGTTGATTATTGACGTCAGTCTGCCGCCGACCGTCTGGGAGTTCTGTCGTGAGTTGGGCGCTACAGTTGTATTGCATTGTGTTAGCTGCATCCTTTCCCGCGCTATCCTACCGTAAACTTCCTTGTTCCGTCTCGACTCGAGAATTTCCTTGTTATTCCGCATGAGGAGTTTGCTTGTTGACTAACTCCAGGTAGCTCCTCACAGATTCCTTGTTGTTCCGCCTAGCGCATGCTGGCAACTTCCTCGTGGCGTGGAGTTGGACGCACTTCTTTGTCGGTGGTCCGTCGGCGGGGGCCGTTTACTCCGATCATCTGGCAAGAGGGGCATCCTCCCCTGCCCTCCTAGAAGCATGAAACTACCGTACCAGTGCCTGCACTTTGTGCAGTAACCCACGTACGTCAAATTTTAGGGTCGTTTTGGGCGGAGAAACCTAACGGTGACAAGAACCGTCCAAACGGCAATCCTGAGGCCTCCCACAAGATGGAAGCCGCCGAACACAACGCTGGCGACGGGTCCTTGGTAGAAGGCGCCTCCAATGTCACCTTACCGTCATTAGGTGAACAGCAAGTGTTCAGAAAAATTCTACCAGCACCAGTGAATAGGAATGTCACCGACAATTCTGTCAACAGCAACGAGCTCCAGAGCTACTACTCCATCAATACCGGCGACCAGTGCGCCAATACTTGATCAAAACATCATGGGGATTAATCGGGATGTGGACTGCATGGAGTTAAACCGCCTCAAGAAGAAAGGCAACAAAGAAACAGGGCCAACAGTCTCAATAGGCTCTACAATGAAGAAACAAATGGAGAAGACCAAACCTGGCCCATCGCACAGCAAAAAGCCAAAGCAAAGCAAAAGGCCAGATAAGATACAACTGCCAAGATCTATAACATCGGCTAAGGCTGCTATGCTTAGTGAGGTCATACAAACTACCACAACAATTGTAAAACGCCTGCAGCGGACGAATTCTAAATTGCCAGGAAAACAGTCCGGCCCTATCAAAAGGATACCCAGCGGGAGGCACAGATGGAGATATCTAATCCATACGGCCCTGTAACAGGAGAAATGGAGCAGGAACAAGTACAACAGCAGCCGCTACAGCAGCAGCAGCAACAAAATCAAAGACAACAACTTTTACCGATAGTGGTTCAATTTCAAAACTCATACAAAGAACTCTACCAAATAGTGAAAGGGATCTTGGAAGGACAACCGTTCCAAGCAAAATCTGCCGGCGGCGACAAAGTAAAGCTTACTTTCAACACCACAGAAGACCTCAAGGTTACTGCAGTTTTACAGAGGAAAGGTATCCCATACTACACCTTCCCTCTGCCACCGAAAAACAACTTAAAGCAGTCCTTCGAGGAATTCCAATTAATATGCCGACAGCAAACATAAAGGAGGAACTGGAAGATCAGGGGTTCGATATACGCACTGTCGCGCAACTAAAGAGACCTGGGGTACCGGATCTGATGCCTCTGTTCCTGGTTGTTCTCCCTGATAGACCACAAAACAAAAAGATTTTTTCACTAGAATCCCTGATATCACTGCGCATCACAGTGGAAACAAAACAGTGCTTCAATTGCCAGGCACTAGGCCACGTCGCTCACCACTGTAACAGGCCGTCGGTCTGCGTTAAGTGCGCTGGTCCCCACCTATCGAATGACTATACTATGAAGAAGGGAGAGGACACTCCCAAATGTACTAACTGTCAGCTACAAGGGCTGTCCAGCATTCAAACGATCCCGGGACAGACTGCGTGGTAATGCAGTTGAGAAGGCAGACACAGCCCGGAAAAAGCGAGACACACAAAAGAGACAAAATTCTGGTGAAAAGCAAATACTCCTTCAGGAATCACAGAAAGTTACAATGAACCAAAAAACCAAAATCAGGGGCAACAAACTGGGAAGCCTACTCCATCCACGGCACCCAAACCACCGCCAAAAGCCTCCAAACGACAACTACCAGAAGAAGGCGTCCACACTCTAAGGAAGAAAAGTGCAAACAGAAGTCCAGCCACTGGCAACTCGTCTTCCACCTACGCTACTGTAACAAGAAGTGGGACCCAACAAGCACAGGACGAGATCAGGCCCCAGACCGCAACAGCCCAGAGCCACAACAATCAAGACTGCCGCCTCTGTCACCAGCCTAGTCCACACTCCGAGGCAACCTACAATGGTGGAGAAATATAGCGCCTATTTAATATCGTTGGGACTCTGCTAAATATGCTGACTTTCCTGCTTGCCAAATTTGATATATTAACCGCAGACATCAAAGCTGCAGCAATGAGGGACTGCAGTTCCACACAATCAGAAAATCCCCAGAATAGTTATGGCCGAGCGCACATTGAGAATTTATCACTTTGCGTTTGGAGCGCCTGTGGTATCTTCCAACAAATGGGTGAGTTTCAGCAGTTTTTAATGAAGCAGAATATTGACATCTGCCTTGTTACCGAGACTCACCTGAAACCCAGTCTCCGAGCTGCCGTAGCTAACTACAGTTGCTACAGATATGACAGAACCACAGCTGGTGGGGTAGTAGCCATTTATATTAAACAAGGACTCTCACACCATGATATTAGACTTTAACCCATGCTGCAAGTAGAAGCACGTGCAATAGAAGTTGCAACAACCATAGGACCTGTCACCGTGGTTGCAGCATACAGACCGCGGCGCAGACTCTTCGTAGAAGACGACTTCCTTCAAATGTTCACCCTCAGGGGGAAGATTCTCATTGGTGGAGACTTGAACGCGAAGCACCCCTGCGTGGAACTTTCGCACACGCAATCCAGCTGGAGCACAACTCCGCCGTCTCTGCCAACGATATAACCTACGTACAGCTTGGGAGCTGGACGAACCCACGCACCACCCATGGAATGGCAATCGTCCAGATGTACTGGACAATTTCATTACTAAAGGAATCACAGGTTTCATTACTGCCAGCACAGTAAATAAACTATCATTAGGTCACTCACCAATGATCATAAATATGGACGTTGGATCATGGCGCAAACTCCCCTCCTACTGTCTCAACTTTAACAAAACTGATTGGTACAGCTTCCGGAAAACAATCAGAGTCTTCATACAGAACTGTCATCTACTTAACCCAGAGATTGAACTAAAACAGATCTCCTCCACTGAAGTCCAGGCACCTAAAAACGCCACTCCACCACCTGGCACGAAACAGCAGTACCGACAACTACCTCCGCCAATACTTGCACAGATCAGACACAAAAACAGAGTGGCGAGGAAATGGAAGATGACTTGCCAACTTGCTACCAGACGCCTTTTAAATCTTCTTCAACGAGAGCTCAAAGCCGCAATTACGGAACACCGAAACATGGTCTGCGAGACTAGCCTCGCTGAACATACGCGACGGCAGTCTATGGAATGAGACTCGACGCTTCACCAAACGCCGAGCGCGTATCACCACCGCTACATGGGGAAAGAGGCCTGGTCTTCACTGATGAAGGGAAAGCGGAAGCACTTGCGGACCACTTCGAAACACAATTCCGGCCTGCTGAAGACCACGACCCAGAACACACGGCTGAAGTCAGACGGAGGCTAACAAGATTCCTTGCAGCTGAAGAAGAATATCAAATAGAAGAAGCCACTGAAGAAGAGATCCGGCGCATCATAAATCATCTACCACCAAGAAAAGCTCCAGGAATAGATCAGCTAGGGAATCAAATGCGGAGAAACCTTCCGCAAGAGGCCATCTCTCATTTAGCTGTTCTATAACATCCTTAGAACATATAGGTTCCCAAGATAATGGAAGCAAGCAGTCGTGATCGGAGTACAAAAACCCGGCAAAAACAGCACGTTTCCACAAAACTACCGACCAATCACTTTATTGCCGGCCCTGAGCAAGATGTTTGAAAGACTCTTGCTCAAGAGAATGAATGACCACATCAGAAATGAAAGTATAATGCCAGACTTCCAGTTCGGATTTCAACAAGGCCGCTTTACCACACAAAAAATCATGTGTATAGTGGAAAGAGCCACAACTGCTTTCAACCACAAGGGCCATTGCCCACTTGTCCTAGCGGAGGTGGCACGAGCGTTCGACGCCGTTTGGTATGAAGAGCTTCTATATAAACTTTATCAACACGGATTCCCCAGCCCTACTGTGAAGTTGATAAAAAGCTACATATGTGGAAGAACGTTCAGGGTGCGAGTAGGAGAGAAAATGTCCACTAGGCGCTCAATCAATGCTGGAGTCCCACAAGGATCTGTGCTGGAGCCAATACTATACAACTTATTCACAGCTGACGTCCCTGCTCCAGCCACGGTTATACGCTGACGATACAGCTTTTCTTGTTGCACACAGGAACAAGGCAATCACACTACGAAGACTCCAAGACGTCTTGCAACAAACTATCGCGTGGGCCAGAAGATGGCGTATTATAATCAACGCCAATAAAACACAGGCAATTATGCTGACAAGGCGCCTGGGGAAGCGCCCCCGTCATCAAAACCAACTCCCGAACCTCACCTTCAATGGGGAAATCACACTGTGGTCACAAACAGAGAGATACCTGGGTGTGACATTGGATTGTAAACTCACCTGGTCTCGACACATCGAGGACTTACGAAACCGAGTAGCTGCACGGCTTCGCAAACTCTACCCGGTCATAACCAGGAATAGCTCGCTGGACCCCAGCACTGGAGTCAACGTATACTGCAGTCTGGTACGACCGGTAATGGAATACGCGTGCCCGGTGTGGGGGAACGCGGCCAGGACCCTATTGGCCAGACTGCAGACCGTGCAGAACCGGGAGCTACGTCGTGCTCTAAACGTCCCATCCTGGTTCCCAGTATCTGTCCTGCATGCAGCCGCAGGCATCACAATGTTCACTGAAATGATCAAAATTATCACAGAATCCTTCTATAAACAAGCGAGAAAATCCACCAATCCTCTAATAGCCAGTCTTGGCGATTACAATACCGCCTTCGACAAACAAGCTGCATTAGTGCCAGCAATCCCTTTTATCGTTACATGGCATATGTGGAGTGACCAGTGAAGACGGATTATCTATCTCGCCCTCGAGAAAAACTACGCTTCCAACATGATCGGAAGCCTTGTTCAACTACCGACAACGTGGAGAAGAGACGACGCTGGATACGACAATTATACACGACGCGGATGTCTAAACTGCCTTCCGAGACGCTGTTGTATCCGACGCAGAACTTTACGCTGCGGGGAGCAGTTTTGCAGTTCAGAAGATTCGTCACGCAGACGTAGGGCCGTCTAAGACACAATCCAGCTGAGCAGAAGTTTTGCCGATACCAGTTTCGCAACTCCAGCACAGAACGGAAGCCTACTCATCGATCAAAATAGAGATAAGTGAGCACCAAAACCAGAATAAGTGTTATTCGTGTTTTTTTTCCAAAAGTGTGTTCGTTCCGCGAAGTCGTGCAGCACGACTAAGCCACAAGTAGTGCAGCTTTCACAGTGTTGAGAGTGTTTTTCAGATAAGTTGCCAGTTTATTAGTGCGTGCAACGTTTTGTGCAATTTCGGAGAAAGCAGTTACTCTTTTCGTTGGCTACATGGTCGTTGTTGCCAACCACGTGCTCGCCAAGTGTCTGTTAATAGTATTTAAAACTACAGTATTCGTTTTCTTTCCTGCTAAATTGGTATATTAATGATTAACATTGCACATGCGTTTAAGTATCAAGTTTACTAGTGCAAATTTGTCAAAAAATGAATAAGGATCGGAAAAGTACAATGTTAAGTAAATGCATAATCAGTGATTCTCGTATATCTGTGTGGCTTGTCGCGGAAATCTAGTCATAAATATTAGCGAATTTTCTCTCTCTGTAAATAAAAAAGTCAACCAAAAAATTTTTAATTTCAGATGTTTAATAGCTGTTATATTCCGACATATGGAGGTGGCGCCATACTGTATTTGAGCAAGCGAGAAGGCCAAAGATAGACCAATAAAGAAAGAGACTTGAGAGCAAAGATTTGGGATAACGGCTTGCATTGCAAATAGAGATCTTTGATGTTCAGATTTCGCTGGCGCAAAGATATTGCCTTTTTGTTGATGTAAAATATTTTCATTTTTGATTTTCAACATACTTTGGAATACATATATTATTCACGTATTTCGATTCAACACGTGATCTTTGACTTCAGATTTGTCTGGCGCAAATCATTCGAAGGTTGTGTTTGTCGATTCCTTTAGTTTGTTTTCGAGAATTATTAGCGACACAATACATTTTCTTTACTAGATATTTTTCCTTTCTTTCAAAATTTTTGTGTGTTGTTTTTGGGAGAATGTAAGAACAGAAAGTTGGAGACATAGGTTTAGTTGCTCAAGAACAATTACAGTAAAAAAAAATTTCGGTAACATCAGAATTATACTTTATGGTACCCATGAATGAAAAATAGTTAATCATAAACTTTCTAGTATATATATTTTGGAAAATATCACTCTGTATATTCAAATATACACTGCGCAAATACGGATGTAGGGAGTACCTACATGTTAGTTCATAGATGGTACTAATGTTTTGGGGAACAACGTTCAAAATTTTTGGTGAATCAAAAAATTAAGAATTTGAAGTAAAATTTTACTAAAAAAAATGAGAAATAAGAAAATTCGGGATATATCAGTTGGAAAAATGTTGCTGCTGGGCAATTACATATTTCCAGAATTTATACACTGTGAAAATTGTAAAGCAATTTCGATCTGGCACAAAACACAAATAGCTGTCACAATTTGTACACATTTGTTATTTTTTGACATTTATTATATTTACATCTGGCAGATTTTTCATGGTAGTTAGGCCAGTGATCGAATCTATCCTTCCTGATGTCAGTATTTGCTATATTTGGCTGCCTTCTCTTTTTGGTGCTATTGCCTACTCAGTTATCCAAAAATTTTTTCTCTTGGATCGTTTTCCTGACCAACATAAGGATACAGAAACATCAAGCTTGAAATCAAACAAAGCCATCTGGTTCTTCCCTTCAGCACTCTTTTCAATACAGGCTCACCAGTAAAGCAGCCAAGTAACAACACAATAGAAAAATAGTCTCATATAATATTTCTTTGTTCTGTAGAGAGCTAATAAGGAGTCAATAGTGTCAACAACTCACATAAACTTGTACACCTTCACAATCCTTGGGCATTGTATTTCTGGCTTTCTGGGTATGTACATGAAAAAGTGTTCAGAAGTGTCCAGAAGCTGATGCAGTCGATTCAACGGATGAGCCTCTTCGTTGCTTTTTCATTTCAGTATCAGATGGCATCATATTGTTTCTCCCTCTATTCAGCTGTACTGTATCCAGACTGTGATTACCATCTTTTATCAGCTTAACTTGAAGCTCTGGACTGCAGTACCAATTACCATAGAACATTTCCACTTGAATTTTCAAGCTCCTTTGCCTTTTTCCGTGAAACAAACGGGTATCCATAATTCTTTCAGGTACAGTTCACTTTGCCTTTACTGCACACTGTTCATTCACATTTACATGCAAAAAAGGTTGGATAAAAATCACAGTAATAATTATTACAAAAGAAACAATACATTTATAGCTCATGTAGAGTTCTTTCTAGAGAAACACATCAAAAGAAAAGCTCTGAGACACTACATTCATCAACAAAGAAATTCAAACAATCGCCGCCGCGAGACATTCAGCCTTCTAGACATACGAACAGTTCTGGGAACTTTTACTCCATTGCCGTAAGCAGATGCTGCCATCTGCTGTGATATACTAAAAGCACAGATGCATATCTAAGTATACACTGCTCTTCTGTAATAGGTACATTCATTCGACAGTTCATTCAAATACAGTGATTTGTACAGATTCTAGAAGTGCCTTACAGGCAATAATAGAATTGTCAAAAGGAAGATGCCGGAACTATTTAATTTATGACATAGCCAGGGAACTTCAGAAGTTATCGGTAGAAGGAATACAAGTGCAGTTCCAGTAGGTACCGAGCCATGTTGGGGTGACGGGAAATGAGGCAGCGGACAAAACAGCACGTCGCCACCTTACTGCTGCAGAAACAGAAAAAGTTTCGGAATCCTACACAGACTTCAAGGCCGTTCTTACCAACATTGTTAAGACTGAGAGGGAGAAGCCGAGAAGAGATGGTTTGCCGACTGCCAAGGAAAGGGACTTTGGTATCGAGCCATCTGCAACAACATCGTATGCAAGCGATGGTACGCTCAACTAGAACTGAACAGGAAAGAAATTACTTTAATGAACAGACTTAGGACAGGACACACTTTATTACGTGACAAAAAATACGTCATGCGGTTGGTGGATTCGCCGATGTGCCCATCGTGTGATTCTGTAGAGGATATTTATCACTTCATGCTGAGCTGCAAGCAACATCAGTCAGCGAGAAAGCAACTGCTAGAAGATGGTCTGAATATAACTTCTCTGATGCAATCTCTCTCAGTCCCGAGCAAGAAATCAGTCAAGATAATTTCCCAGTATGTTACATGTACTAAAGGTGTAATTTAAAATCCATTCGAATATATTATATGAGACTATTGGCTGTGTTAGCCATTGGCAAAAAACCATTAAAAAAAATACACTGCGCTTGAATGGCACAGTTACATTACGTGAGCCAGTATAGAGTTATGAAAATCTGTATATTCAAATATACACAGTGCATTACAGGTTGGTATGATCTGCTGTGATTTTCAGGATCAACAATTCAGAGTAGGCCTACGAAATAATTTCTCTGTAAATTCGGTTTTAGTGATTTTAGGGAATCTTTAGATTATTTTTGGGATACCATTTATACTTCAACCATATGCATAGAAAATACGTTTAACAGTGAAAGGCACTAACACTCACCACGATAAGGCTGTTAACACAGGCATAACTGAATTTCAGGAGGTAGAAAATAATATTTCACAGGCGAATGGTACACAGTTAGAATTAAATCCTATAAATGCACAAAATACTTCTCAGGTATCAATGGATATAACCCCAATACAGTCGGTGGCTTATGACCAACTGGAGTTTTCAACTAGATCATTGTTTCCCAACCTTTTTTGGGTCATGTCCCACTTTCAACATTTTTTTGCCCCCCATACATAATTTTTAATAAAAAAATTATTTGTTATTAAATAAACTGATATAGGATGGTTTTTGAAAGAAAACACTTTAATATTATCATAAAACACAGTAAGTAAAATTAAAAAACATATAATGAAATACTAAAATTCAAATTCAAAAGATTTATAATAAACATTTATTATGGCAATTTAGAGTGATCCTTTAAAGAATTTGCATTTTTGCTATATTTTGTAACCATATCTGGCATTGTGTTTAAATAACCCAAAGAGAAAGCGGTAAAGTCGTATCAAGTCAATTTCTAAATTGCCCCCCTAAAAAAACTAAATTGCCCCCCTGTGGGGCGTGGGCCCCACGTTGGGAAACACTGAACTAGATCATCTTCTGATGACCCACACCCAATACACCGCGTACGACCAGCAACTGAAGAATTCTCTCTAATATCCCAACTCATACAATACCTCGACCAAAAGTTCGAGTCAAACAAACGTGAAACATCTGAGGAGCAGGCTAAGACTCGCGAAACACTTGACCAGAAATTCGAGGCACAGACAAAATAATTTGGGGTTTTTGAAGCAAAATTACAGTCATTTTACTAAACATGCAAGTGAGGCATTTGAAGATTTGTCGAGGTGTAAGACAAGGCTGCCCGCTCTCAATGGTCTTGTTTGCTATATACATGGAACCACTATTACGGAGCATATATTCCAAGACAAAAGGCATAACGTTCCAGGGCATAAGGTATACTACAAGAGCATACGCATACGACATTGGTTTCTATGTAGCCGACAACAACGATTTAGTCACAATTAACAACCAAATAAGGATTTTTGGCAAAGAAAGCGGTGCCACTGTCAACATGAATAAATCTGGCATTCTTTTAATTGGATTAAGAACACAAAACATGGTAAATACATATGGATTCCAACAAATCAACAAGCATAAAGCCCTGGGAGTGTGGCTAGAAACGGACCCACTCAAAATGAGTGTAGTCAACTGGCGGCATGTGTTAAACAACACAAGAGCCACACTACAATTGCACAGAACCAGACAGATAAGTAACATACAAAAAACAAATCTAATAAATCTGGCGGTCCTAGGCAAATTAAATTATATTGCTCAAGTGTTCCCTGCACCTAAAGGAATAATAGAAAACGTCCAGAGAGCAATATCTTGGTTTTTGAGTCAAGGTGAAATATTCAAAATTAACTTCCAGACACTAACCCTGCCAAAACTAAGAGGAGGTTTGGGTTTAATGGACGCAAGAATCAAAGCAAACGCGATGTTCATACAAGCAATGAGAAAAATTTCTGAAAACAAAGAAACAATTACGGCTCAGCTACTGGAACACTACAAACCAGTGAGTATAACGGCACCTGTGGCGATAGCGCACATCAATAAATCATTCCATCATATCAGGTTTTATTTCCTTGAATGCAGTTACATCATAGCAGCACGAAAGGATAACTTCTCCAAGAATTCCAAAGAGATATACACAATATTGATGGCGCATAAACGTGGCAATAAAATAGAAAATAAATACCTGGATATTAACTGTAAAAACGTGTGGAGAAACATTTTCAATAGGACAATTCCATCTGATAACCAAACCCTGTAGTACAAAGTAGTCAACGAGACCCTGGCTACCAACGAGAAGCTACACCGCATACATCTTAAGGCAACAGATAGATGTGGCACTTGTGGGAACACAGATACCCTTATACACCGTTTTTCTTGTGGAAAAGCGGAATCAATTTGGATGTGGACAAAACATGTGGCAGCGTATATTTTACAAAAACCGCCCGGGGAAGTACTAGCTACAATTCTAGCAAAGCCGGATATAAAGATTACCCCTCCAGAAAAACACAATTGTTTAGTATGGATCCTAAGTCAGTCAGTGCAGGATATATTAAAGAAGACTTCCCAGAATTTGGAAGAATACCTGACCATGCTCAAAATAAAACAATGGAGCCTAAAGAAAACTGCGAAATATAAAATTAAGTTCGGGGGCTATCTGGATGAGATACTCAAAGACAAAAAGAACACCAGCTAAAGTTTCTCGACCAATGAATCACAAGGAAAGGGCTGCAGTTTGTTTTTCTCCTCGCCATGACATCGGTAGAGTGGAGAGAAACAAGAGATGACCAGCGGATTAAGGTTCTGGTTTCCCGTTAGTTCGAGACGCCTGTTCGGGCTTGGTGGACATTGGTTAAGAATAATGGTGGTGTGTGTTTATAACGAAAAGGGGAATGAACTGTTGTTGTTTAATTTCTCGATTGATTGTTTATGCTGGTTTTCATGATGTATGTTTTAATAAAGTTTAGTTAAAAAAAAAAATCCCAACTCATACAATACCTCGACCAAAAGTTCGAGTCAAACAAACGTGAAACATCTGAGGTGCAGGCTAAGACTCGCGAATCACTTGACCAGAAATTCGAGGCACAGACAAAACAATTTGGGGTTTTTGAATCAATATTACAGTCATTTCAGTTACAAACTAAACATGCAAGTGAGGCATTTGAAGATGATTTTGACAGAAAACTTGAAGAAACATTTAAGCAGTATTCCCTTACAGTAAAAAACACAGGTCGATCAACTCTCCCATGCTTGAATACGCATAAGGAGAAGGTTGACCACACGGCTTCAATACTTAGTGAACAAGTAACACAAAATAGAAATTATGTCAATTAGTTGAAGGAGGATATGAATTAATCCGATAGGGGAATTTCCTTATTGGAACAGTCCCAACAGCACACTCAGACACAAATAGCAAACATTAGGTCCAAGGTACAAAACAGTATTGATGCAATACACAAAGTACGTAGAGAGAATAGCCAGAAAATACTACATTGGGATGAGCAAGTGGGTTCAGTGAGAACACAGGTGTTAGAGACAGACAGTAAATTACAGAATTTTGAACAACAAGTTGTTTCTTTGAGAACACAAGTGATGGAAGCACCTAACACACAGAACCAAGCAGCTTCCTCTTCACAATGCATAATCACCATACCAGGAAAAGTAGAATATAGCAGGTTTAGTGGACAGGGGAATTTACATCCCGTCAAATTCCTGAAAAGTTTTGAAGATTAGAGGCCCTTTACAAATTATTCAGACAGAGAAAAAACAACCACAGTATGTCATATAATAACAAAAAGCACACATATCATCACGGTCAAGGCAGGGAAAAGCTTTATAACAACAACGCCAACAACATTCAAAAAGGGGACACCACATACAATCTATAAGTAGAGGAAGAGGAACTAGAGCAGGTAGAGATAATGGACGGAGAGGACACACAAGGGGTGGAAAAACCAACCATAACAGAAGCACCTCAATATCGGAACAGGTTCCTGGGACCGAACTGACTCAACAACAGGAGGAAGTGAACTGAAAAAATTAGTTCCGGCCAATACCTTGGCCCAAGCACTGGCGGACTGTGAACTTGGGCTGACACCTAGTTATCAAATCTGAGGCATTTATCATAATAATCCTAGAGAAGATCTCATTCAGGAAGACCCTTATACGACAGCACCTCTAGTCAGAGCACCAGTCATTGAAATAACGGTGAAGGGGAAGCTCATCAGGGTGTTAATAGATACTGGAGCAGAGCTATCGGCTATTTCCCATTCTCTTTTTGACGAACTAAATCTTCACAATGAGCGCCTGACACTGTATCCCGTACCAAAGTTAGTAGCTACCTTGGCCAATGGTGGAAAAACCAAACCTATAAGCACACAAGTTCTACTAGAGGGAGAAATTAATGGGTGCAGTTTAGAGACACATGTATATGTTATTCCTAGAACTACGCATGATTGTATTTTTGGTATAGAATGGTTACAGTCGGTTCAGGCTATGTTGGATTGTAGTAGGTGGCTTTTATATTTTCAGTTAGGAGACAAACAATTTTGTGTCCCAATGAATTGTTTTTGGAAGGAGGGAAGTAAAGAACCCCATTTTTATAGAAAACTTGTATGGTTTTCTTGGCCACTGTAACTAATTTGTCTTCAAGTACCAGTTTGGAAAGAGTGGTGGATAGGGTTGATATAGAATACCGCAAAGAACTGAGCAACATTCTCCAGGAGTTTTCTGAGGTTTTTTTAGACAAGCCAGGACTTGTTAGGGACTATGAATGCCATTTTACAGTAAGCTCAAACCAACCATTTAACATTAAACCGTATCCAATCCCTATAGCAAAACGATGTCAAATAGAGGCAGAGATAAATGGAATGTTAGATTGGGGTATTATAGGGCGAGCACAAAGTCCATACAATAACCGACTGGTTGTAACTGCAAAAGCGGACCAGTCAGCACCTCTAGTGTTAGACGCTCGAGCTTTAAATAAAGTTTTAGTGCCGAAAAGGGATCACCCTCATCCAATTTTCGGGACATAATTACGCCCATGGGAATAGCGCCCAGTGATGGTAAGATGAGTGCCATAAAAGATTTTCCGTTCGCTAAGAACAAAAAAACAATTGCAGAGCTTTTTGGGACTATGCAATTACTATAGGAAGTTCATAATAGGACAAATTTTAAATAGCCATCATTTTGAGCAATTAAATAAAAAGGGATCTACTTGGAAATGGACTGAAGATTCCGAGCGTGATTTTCAAACTGTTAAAAAACTTTTTCTACACTCACCTATATGGGAGCTCCCTATTTGCATGGCAACGGATAGTTCAGAGTACGGGCTCGGAGCGGAGATTTTCCAGATAGTCGAATTGGAAGGTGTGTCGGAGAAGAGGCATATAGCTTTTGCAAGTCGGCTGCTAAATAAAGCTGAACGAAATTATGGAATCACGCAACGCAAATGTCTAGCGGTGGTATGGGTGTTCCAGAAATTTCGGTTTTTGTTATTGGGCCGAAAGGTGTTAGTATTTTCAGATCATAAAGACTTATCGTTTTTGGATAAGTGTAGATTGTTAAATGGGAGATTGACTCTCTGGGCGCTATTGCTCCAGGAATTCGATTATGAAGTAAGGTACTTGCCAGCAGAGGATAATCAGGTAGCGAATGCACTGTCGAGACTACCTTTGGGACTACAAAATGAAGCAGAAGTGGCCGAACACAACTCAAATCCTAAACTGTTGTATATTAAGCATGATTCAGGCGAAAAGGAGGTGAGATCTTGTCTTAAGCATATGAGCCAGGAGCAACAACAAGATGATGTTATCAAGACAGTAGTTGATGAATTGAGGCAGGGTAGTCCTCCACCACATTTGCTCAAATTTTATTGTGTGGAAGTAGGGACACTTTTCCGAAGGAATCACGAAAGTAGTGACGATTGGATGCTGTGGATTTCTGAGAAATGGGTGGATATCTTTATAAGTCATCACCATTTAAGCTATGGCCATTATTTACGAATAAGTATTATACAATTTTAGCAGAAAATTTTTATTTCACGAATATGTACAGACACATACGGAAAATAGTTGCTACATGTGTAATATGCCAGAAGGTAAAAGCAGACAATGTCAAGAGGGTAGGTGAGATGCAGAGCATTACAACCAAAGCACCAAATGATATTCTGTCGCTTGATATTTATTGGTCCTTGCCGAGGTCACGTGGGGGGTAACCTATATTTGTGTCATGTTAGATATTTTTTCAAAGTTTGTAAAATTATACCCACTTAAATGAGCAAAGGCAAATGCTATATTTAAACGAGTTGCTCGAGAGTACATTCCACAGCTAGGGCATCCCAACAGTATTTTAACGGATAATGCACCACAGTTTACAGGGAAACTCTGGCAGAAGTGTTTGGAGGAAATGGACATAAAGGTTTTGAAAACATCGTTCTATTATCCACAGGTAAATCAGGTAGAGTGGGTAGTGAAAGAATCGGGTAGGTGTTTCAGGGCGTACTGCAGTAATAATCACTGTAAGTGGGCTCTTGAAATTCCAAACATAGAGACGGTTATCAATACTATACCACACGATTCCACATCTTTTACTCCACATGAGATTATGTTCCAAGAACCTCCACCGAGATTAGTTCAGGAGTACATACAAATCTCAGACAGACAAGTAGACTATGCCGAGAAACTAAGCTTAGTATTACAACACTTAACTAAATGTGCATTGAACAGAAAGAAAAGATGATCACTCAACACCAACCAGGTACCACATCGGAGACCTAGTGCTGGTCAAGACACATTGTCGATCATCTGCCCTAGATCATGACACTAAGAAGTTTAATGATCTTTATGAAGGACCTTCTCAGATTGCTCAGGTAGACAATGAAAATTCATACACTTTGGTAGTGCCGTGAACACAGAATCTTAAGGGAGTATACAATGTAGTGCCCTTGAAACCCTACAAACATATTGAAATTTGATAGTAGGTTTTTCTGGTGGTTACAGTGATGAGCAATACATCCAAATTAAACACTAGCTGTCAGGGCTCAATCTCCTGTGGCAGGAGGCCCGGTCCAGGGTTTACCTTTAAAGGAACCTACGAAGTTCCAGATCTGGTTATCCACTGTTGATACTGAGATCCAGGTGGAAACACCTTTCATTGATGCTGTTGGGATCAATTTTTTTAGGGGTATCACAATTTAGGTCAAACTATCACGTCAGTTATCAGGAATCGGTTTCTTTGGGACAGGGCTTTGTCTAGGTTTTACCTTCAAAGGAACAGAAATAGTTCCAGATTTGGTTCTCCCAAAGGAATAAAACCGAGACCTGGCACTTATGCCTTAAATTGATGATGTAAATTTCATTTTAAAGTAAAATAATATGATTTTATTTTTTGTCCCACTGACTTTCAATAGTAGGGGGGGGGGGGAGGGGTTTCCAGCTATAGGCATGATATTAAATATAAAAAAATCTCTTTTCCACTGTACCATTTAGTAGAAATGAGGGTAAAAGTAGCGGATTCAGAAAGTTTAAAAGATGATATGTCATACTTAGCTACCTACCATTGGAAAAATAAGGAATGAAACAAAAAGACTCTTTCTTTATAACTAATCATGTTCTTGCTCAGTTTCTAGTGTATAATAAAACACAAGCCCAGCCATATAGAACTTTGATTTGTTGTAAAATATGTGAAGTTTATCAATAGTGAACTATAAAAGTAAGTGGAATGAGGTAATGAACTATAAGAGCTTCCAATGTCAGTGTATTTGAATGTAACATGTTTTACATAAGAAGCTGTACACTTTTTTAATTTTTGTTGCATTGTAGATATGTTTTCTTTCATGAGAATGAAACGAGTGGAGGTGGCTCACTAGTGTGAACACAAGTTTTGTTAAAGACTGCACCAATATTTAATCGTCATGTGTTAGTTATGTTCATTAGATCAGTATGTTAATGTTCTGTATGTATTTTGGCACCATAACAGGACGAGGATTTGTGGTGTATTTTGGACATATTACAAGAGGATGATTTTGGTGTATTTTGGACATCATTTGTGTAGTAAGCTAACGTTGTTTTGACAT
Source organism: Vandiemenella viatica (assembly GCA_031002005.1). NCBI lineage: Eukaryota > Metazoa > Arthropoda > Insecta > Orthoptera > Morabidae > Vandiemenella > Vandiemenella viatica. The sequence continues at coordinate 71,625,518 of JARYHS010008074.1, forward strand.
TAAAATTTAATGGAAGATATGTGTATCAGTCGACCATCACCACATTAAACGTAATGATGTGGTACGGATAAGGAGGCACACTTAAGCTAATACTGTCTCTGTAAGTTGTTGAGTTTAATTTTGCCAATGCAAACAATGGTTTCCAAATAGGAAAAAATAAACCCAAAGCGGGTTGTGGCGAGACAGTATAAAACCATGGATATAATGTGTAAAGCGATAAATCTGAACGAAGCATTGTCGAGAGAGAGATGCGAGGAGCAAAGTTGAATGTTGAAGTCAGTCTGCCGCCGACCGTCTGAGAGTTCGGTCGTGAGTTGGGCGCTACAGTTTTATATATATATACTACTGGGCCATACATCCAGCTCAATGTGATTTTGTTGCTATCAAGTATTGACACAAGGACACTACAACACGGACAAGACATTCACAGACACAACACTAAACGCCCATGCCCTCGGCCGGACTCGAACCGGCGACCTGCGGTACGCGAAGCTAGCACTCTAGCCTAGTGTTGTAAAAAAACGGTTTTTTTTTCTGGCTTGAAAAAAAAAACATGAAAAAAAAACTTTGAAAAAAAACATTTTTTTCTGGAACATGTTTTTTTTCACAACAACTAAATCTCAAATTTGTAACGCAGTTATCGTTAAAAATGACTGTTTTAGACTTTATTCTAAGTACTTATCTTAGTTTAAAATCTACTATATTTTTCTGGTTCAGTAGGAAAAAAATTACGAAAATATTGGCAAAAATGACTGAAATTTTCTTTATGAACGGGGATTTCCCGAAGAGACTAGGTTGCGCGAGATGGAATCCCCATTCCCAATTGTTTGGATTATACTTGCTATTTGAAATAGTGCTGCCAGCCCTACAAAATTACCTACAGAGCTTTTAAAAAATTAGGAATTTAAAATTTATCCACAGTTTTTTGCCTCTTTTTATTACTTATTGGGCTTTCCTTATATTCGTATACTTGTTGACTCTCAGAGTATAGTGGTACTTATTCATTAAATTATCAGTAAGGGAGCGTGCATAAACCACATAGCTCCATTTTGGCCTCCTGTGAACCCCCCTCCTCCCCCACGTAGCTTTTGCCCCTCCCCCCCCCCCCCCCCCCCCCGCTACCACGTAGCACGTAGCTTTCTTCCGTTTTGATTCCAGAAGACATTTTGTACTGTTTTCTCTTGTCAGACTATTGTAAATTACATACGGATATAATTAACTGAGGGAAATACTGTAAATACTCACATGCTGTTGTGAGTTCAGTTCCTCATTTTAACTGTGAAAAATGTTACGAAAGGAAAGTTACGTTGCCGGGCTCGGAACACCCCCCCACCCCCCCCACGTAGCCCAGCGTAGCCTTCCAGCTAACTCCTCCTCCCTCTGGATTTATTATGAGTTGTAACAAAGCGTACAAACTGAGTTATTGATAGCGTGGTTCAGAGTCTGCAATGTGAGGAGAAGTGCCTCATTGCCTTATCCACAGTGGAAATAAAGAAGTATAATTATTGGTGGTGGTGGACATGTACTTGTGTGTTTGGATAATAAATCTGAAGTGAATTTAAGTGGCGACCTTACGACTTTGTAGAATTCGAACGTGCAATCAAATAACAACCAGACCCACAACAATTACCCTACCCCACACGAAGCTGCATTAGTGCTAGCAAGCCCTTTTATCCTTCCACACTACACGCCCGAAACCAAGCAGGCCTCTATGTAGTGGAAACATGCTGGTTCCCCATTACGAAAAAAATTCAATGTGACTCAATCGGCTAAGAAAGTGCTTGTGACAGTGTTCTGGGACATGTTTGGCGTGTTATTGGTGGACTTTGCTAAAGACGGAACCACTGTGAATGCTGCAGCCTACATGAAAACGTTGGTATAGTTGCGTCGTGCCCTCCATGACAAACGCCGCAACATGAATACTAATGGTGTCAAACTTCTTCATGAAAATTCACGTCCCCATGTTGCTGTTCCTGTTCGTGAGAAACTCGCCACTTTTGGGTGGGAGCTGCTCCGGCATGCACCATACAGTCCGGACCTGGCACCGTCTGACTTTTATCTGTTTGGTCACATCAAGAAATTCCTGGCCGGCCAACATTTTGTAACATATGCGGAATTGAAATCAGCAGTCCGCAGGTGGCTACACTCCCCACAAAAGGACTTCTACGAACAGGGCATATTGAAACTGGTACCACGATGGGAGAAATGTGTTGAGAAAATTGGTGACTGTGGAGAAAAGTAGGTTAAAGATGTAAGTTAATTTGTGATTTGTTTGGTTGTGGTACATATTAAACTTTTTGGGAAAAAAATTAATTGTGCTTTACTTTCCGATCTATCCTCGTACATAATATATTAACTCATCAATAAGAGAGTAACAGAATTGTAATATTTATGGTAAGTAATTTTTATGCTTAGTTTCGATAGTAAAGGGTTTTCACTATACCGTGTCGCCTCAATTTGATAGTCAATATTGATAAAACACTTACTGGTGGTTCTCGAGATATCGCATGTCAAAATCAGCTATATATACAGTTCCTTGTGCCTTAGGCGACGTTTTTAATCTGCTCCAGGGCGCATTTCAACCTATTCACAAGAATAAACTTTACATCACGATACAGCAATGTATTATTGCGCGTGTTTTAGTATAGTTGCAGTTCGAACTGTAATAGTATTAAGAAATTAATAGTTATAATTTATGTTACGCGTACTTTGAATCCTGAAACAGACAATGTTGCCATTACCAAAAATTTATTTAGTGATGCATTTCATTCGTTTAGGAATATCTGCATCGTTTAATTTTGAAGCGGTAATATCAGTATAGATTGTGGTTAGGTCGAAATGCAGCCCGAACAATAATGTTCTTGGAACAAAAAAAGGTATAAGGCATTTAATTCTTGTTAGTAATTAATAAGCTGCTTTAATGAGTGCCATGTTAGTGATAACGTGTAATCCCCAAAACAGAACAACCGCTGTGCATGTAAAACCTATATTTCCGCGTGGAAATGGCGACATACCTTTTTTTGGTCCAGGCCGTATTTCAATATAACCATTTCGATTTTGAGATATGATGAATAAAGATGGATCGAAATTCAGATGGGTGCATACAAGTTATAAGCAAGAAATGCGTGTTATTACCCATGGCATGAGAATGTACACATACGAGGGAGGACCCAAAAGTAACGGGAATTGTGCTGCGGCGGGGAGGAAGAGTGGGGGAACCCATTGTTCGACCTGGTGTCCGTTACTGTCATGCCACTTGAGTCAGTGTGCGAAGTTGTGTCGCTGTGAGTGCATCGGTTCACCCATGATAGTTTTTTTAGTAAAACAACTTTTTCCATTTCGGCGAAAACGTGATGGCAGATTGTCGAGAGCAGAGTGTGGCTGTGAAATTTTGTTTCCTGTTCGGGAAATCGGCCGCGGAAACTATTTTAATGCTAAAGACTGCTTACGGAGATGCTGCCCTAAGTAAAAAAAGAGTCTACAAGTGGTTTTCACGTTTTAAAAATTGAGAAATGTCAATGGATGACCAGTCCCGTTAAAGACGCTCCTCAACGACAAGAAATGACGAAAACGTCAACAAAATCAATGCCCTCGTTCATGCAGACCGTCACCGAACCACTGATCAAAAATGTGTGAGATGTCTGGAATGTCATGGAGTTCAATTCAGAGGATTTTATCCGAAGAATTGCACACGAGAAAGGTTGCAGCCAAATTTGTCCCTTGCCTTCTTACAGCCGAGCAAGTGGCATGTTTTGAGCTTCAAAATCAGCTCAAAGAATTTTTTTCTAAAGTGATAACTGATTATACCTCGAAACAAAGCAGCAATCAAGCCAGTGGAAGAAATGTGCTCTCCTCGTCCCAGAAAAGCTCGCCAAGTGAAGTCAAACATCAAGACAATGATTTGTTTCTCCGATTGCAGAGGTTTTGTGCACGCGGAGTTCGTTGCCCCGGGTCAAACTGTCAACCAAAAGTTCTACTTGAAGGTTTTTAAAAGACTGAGGGAGAGTATCTGGAAGAAAAGGTCAGATCTTTGGCGCACAGGCGACTGGTTCTTCCATCATGACAACGCGCCGGAACACACCGCCCTCTCCGTATAGCAGTTTTTGACCAAAAACGGCATGACAGCGATTGTACACCCCACCTTCTCACCGGATCTAGCCCCCTGTGGTTTCTTTTTGTTCCCCAGACTCAAAACGGACATGAAAGAAAAGCGTTTTGCCACTGTGGAGGAGGTGAAGCAAAAATCGCTGGAAGTCGTAAAGAACATCCCGATAAGTGAATTTAAACATTGTTTTGAAAAATGGAAGGATCATTTGAAGTAGTGCGTTGTGGTCAGTGGAGAATACTTTGAAGGTGATAAAAAATTTGGTGTAAAATTATTAAGAAATAAAGACGTTATGACTAATTTCCCGTTTTTTTTTTTTTGGGGGGGGGGTCCCCCCCGTATGGTATTCGAAAACTTGCAAGCAATTTTAGATTCGTTGTTATAATGCGTTGGCGGCAAAGATGTTTTTATAAGCGGTCTTTGAATGTGCTGCAAAAACTATCGCAGACAGTAACTTTCGAGTTGCCTTATATCTAAGGTACATTTGTTTTTGCATTAATAGGCACTTTCTATCCGGAAAATGTGTCCCAAATTTCTGACCAAGAGGAAAACTGATTCTCGGTACGTCCTTAATGGACCGTTAGCGATAATGTTTCATGGCTTTAATTTCTTATTTTTCATAAATTATATGGTGTTAAAGTATAAGAATAACAAAAAAAAACTTTAGAACTATAGTATGAAAACCGAATCTAAGGTAGTAACTAAAAGAAAGGAAAATCTTTAAATGAAATCTATATTTTTTGCTTCCCCAAGTTAATATTTAATACTAAACTAAAAAAGCTCAGAGTATTTGAATACACGCCTCCAAAACAGCGGGTAAATGCTAGTAAACACTAAAGTTGGGCAATCCTCCCCATCATTAGAAAATCATGAGACTGAGAGTAACCAGCAGACTGAGAAGACTGCGAGATTATCTTTTTTTTTTTTTTTTTTAACTGCTTAACGTCTCCTATAACAACTAGGTCTTTAGAGACGGGAAAGGATTGGGGGGGGGGGCAAGGAATGGGAAGGAATTCAGCCATGACCTTTTGAAGGAAGCATCCCGGCATTCACCTGGAGTGATTTGGGGAAACCATGGAAAACCCAAATCTGGATGCCCGGACGGGGATTCGAACCGCCGTCCTCCCGAATGAGAGGCCAGAACGCTAGCTGTTACACCACCACGCTCGGTGAGATTATCTAATTGCCAGCTCCTAATCCATTCAGAATTTGAACAAAATAATTAACTGTATTTAATGTGACCATGTGCAAAATTCAGTTGTAAAAATTAATGTTTACTTTTATTCTCTTTATTTGTTTTTGTAACGTATAACTGTTTTCACTGTGATTATGACTAATATTGTAAGTAAGTGTATTTATTAACCATGACATGTTTCACATCCCAGAGGTTCTTCCTCGGCAGAGATCCATGGAACAAGTTTGATAAATAAATAAATAAAAGTTTTGTGTTTCTCTTTCTTTCCTTCGCCCTTCAGTGTTTATTTGAAAGGGGGTAACGGCTCACAGTACTCACCTGCAAACAGACTGTCTACTGTTTATGATTACTACCTCCCGTGTGGTCGTAATGACCTGGTGACAAAGTTTCTATTGGCTGCGCATTCCACCCCTATCATAGCTGTCTCAACCTAACCCGGTAATCCTACCGGGTATAGGGGACCTACAGTTTAACGTGGGACCCGAACCACGGAAGCGTTCTGGCATACTTCAAATTACACAGCAGGCTGTGTCACAGGTGAAGGTCGGTTTAAGTGCAAATGAAAATCACAGCCGAGACAGAGATTCGAACCGGGGACCTTTCGATCTTCAGTCCGACGCCTTAACCACTGAGCCACCAGACCTCTCTACTTCAATTACTGTAATGACTGTATATAAACCGGTCTTGTTAACCTCAAACACTGGCTTAATGTCTTAGCACCTCAGTTTCTTTTTGTAAATGTGGCGTCGTAACAGGATATTGGTTTTCAAATTATTTTTTGGACATTATTTTGAATCACACTTTGTGTTGTGTTGACTAAGACTCGATGAAACAAATGAACATGTTGATGGGTGATACACCATACCTCTCACATGACAATTTTAGTATTATTTGTGTTCAATGGACTGACGTACTAGCCGTCTAGGATACACGAGCTGCGTCTCGTTGCTATTATTTGCTGATATCTAAGGAGCTGGGCTACTCCCAGCATTAGGTTAAGTTTCCAATATTTAAGGATCTGTGGCCCTAGCCCGGAATTCTGTAATATTTCTTGTTCTGGAGGTTAAAATTTACCGAGCGAGGCGACGCAGTGGGCAACCACTGTACTCCCATTAGGGAGGGCGAGGTTAACCACTAGCCGGGCCACCCTGAGTTCGGTTTGCCAAGGTTTCCCGAATCCTTTGAAGGCGAATGCCGGGATGATACCCCCAAAAGGCCATGGCCGAATCCTTCTGAGGAGTAGGCTTAAGGGTGTTTACTGGTTTGTACCGAGATGGGAGGGCCATCCTGACTGGGGTTTTCCGTAGTTTCCCTCAGTCACTCCAGGCGAATGCTGGGATAGTTCCCTACAAGGCCGACTCCCATCCCCCTCCCCTCCCCGTAGGATAGTTAGGCTGAAAAGAGTCTACGTGACTCTCCAGCAGCCCGCCTCCCGGCCTTCAGCTGGGAGAAATGAAAGTTAAATAATATATATATAAATAATGCACTGTGTTGTCATAGGGCTGTTGTATCTTAAAACGATTTTGAGCAAGTTAGTTTGTATATTAAGTATTTTCTCAATAAAAACCGATTAATCTGTTCTTATCTGCTTGATTCTCTTTTGCAGAATCGAACCAGGAGTGTGTTGGAGGTGGGGATTCTGAAGAGGCGTTGGTTATCAACCCCGAGAGTGAGTCCCAGGTTCATGCCTTTACACCTAGACTGAAAGAGCTATTGTGAACTGACTGCTCTGAAAACGATTCGGACCCATTCCAGGGGCTTTTGGAGGAAATAACAGCTTGCTTCGTTGACGCTATCAGGCTCCCGCCACCTCCGGAGCAGCCGGGTCGCAGGCAAGGCGTGAACTTTCAAGACCCAAAGTCCTTCAGAAGTTGTATCGTTGTAACCGCCAAAGGACGGTTCGACTGATAGTAGATGGCGAATCACGTTACTTAGGCCTGGGTGTGGAGTAGGTTGACGCCCACTTCTGGTCTATATGGTCTAAAAGCCCATGTGACCTGTCCATCTATGGTCCAACCGGTCAACATGCTGAGCACTCAACCTGTTTGTCCCGGGTGAGGTGGGAGGTAGGCTCAGTAAATGCGAAAATACGTCGCCCAGTGCCGATCGCATAACGTGTCGGCACTGGCGGTCAGTGGATTCCACGTGCACCGTCCTTACACTGATATTTAACATCTTTATTAAGAACAATAATATTCCGTCAGTGTGGAAGGAGTTCGACGACGGTGCTGATTTATAAAAAAAAAGGGGGGATACACTGGCCGTGAGCGGCCTATTGCCATGAGTAGGATAGTTTATAAGATCTTTACGGGGTGCCTGGCCAAACGCCTCACCACCTGGCTTACGACCAACTCCGTACTCCAGAAAGGCTTTTTGCCGTTCGACGGCGTGTTTGATCATAACTTCGTTCTGCCGAAGAGGATGGAGGAAGCCAGGACGGGACGGGGGGACTTTTGTGCAGCGTGGCTCGACTTCTCAAACGACTTCTGCTCTGTGCCTTATGAGGCGATTGTATGCGCTTTGAGGACTGCGGGGGCGGATGAGAAGTTTGCTCCTATGGTGGCCAACATTTATAATGTTGGTCCAGCCGTGTCTGTCAGGTCTACCTTGACCGAGAAGATCCCGGTCAAGAGCGCAATCCGAAAGGGATGTCCGCTTTCTGAACTTTTGTTCAATATTGCAATTGACCCCATCCTCCGGAATATCGAGGGGAGTAGGGAGACTAAGGCGACTCTGGAACACCGCCAGGTGGCAGCACCGTCGTTGTGGTGGGGGGACCTCCGTGACATCACAAGATGACGGATCGTTAGTTCTTTGGCCGGCCGCCCAGATGGCAGCACCGGGCGGGCTTGCGCTGGACCGTTAGTTCCTCGACCAGCTGCTAGATGGCAGCCACCGTTAGTTCGTTGACCAACTGCTAGATGGCAGCCACCGTTAGTTCCTTGACGAGACTGCTAGATGGCAGAACCTTGCGCTAGGTGAAAGTATTTCCGCAACCCTGTACTGGAATGCGCGCTCTGCGAATTGTGTACACTGTTTCATTTCCACTCGACTGTTATCTATGTTTGCTTATCCATTAAGCGTGACGAAATGTGTACTCTTCGTTTCGGCTACCAGTTGTGCAAGCGCTATCTCTTGTGTAAGCGCGGAGTTATTCCCAGCTCTGGTGTGAAATGCTCCACGCGACGGTATAAAAGGAGCGCACGTGCCTAGCTCTTCCTCTGTACCGTTGCGAACCTCGCAGTGTGCGCTTCTAGCAGTGTTCGATTCTGTACCGTTGTGAACCTCGCAGTGTGCGTTTCTCGCAGTGTTCGATTCTAGCAGTGTTCGATTGTATTCCGCCACAATGTCTCAGTCTTATGAAGGTAATAAGTTACAATAATAATAATTATTATATGTGTGTGTATCAGTGATACTAAAGATGAATTTTCTTTTACAGAGCTCCCAGTTCTATCTGCCGCTGATGTAGAAGAATACCTCGCAAACAGTAAGCTAATTTCCTTATTGTTAGTAGTATTAGTTTAAATTATTATTAAGACTAATTTTTCTTTTTCTCTGTTTCAGATCTACAACAGATCTCACCGCTTTTTAGTGATGATTTAGTGAATGGTAAGTTTTTGCACCTAAACTGGAATATTTTTGGTGTAGATGTTTACTTGTTGCATACTATATTTTTTTCTATTATAGAACCACGAGTTGTCTCAACTCCTGAGCTGGTGTTGCATTACGCTTTTGCTGGAGGTACAGTATGTATTTGACTGTAATTATTTTATTTTATTTCTCGTGAGTGTGATCGATACTACAAAAAAAAAAAAAAAAAAAAAAAAAAAAAACTGTTGTAGAACTAGCAATAGAGCCTGTGAGTGCTTCAGCTAGTGAGTATCTGGCTGAAATTAATGTTTCTGGCAATGATTTTGCAAGGGGTAAGTACTATAGATATATTCTTATTTGATACTAAATTTTTTTTGTCTGTAACCAACTAAAATTTTTTTTTTTCTGTTGTAGAACTACCCGTGGAGCCTGTTAGTGCTTCAGCTAGCGGTGTTAATGCATCATCTGAGCTGGCGAGGTATTTTGCCAATTGTAAGTTAAAAAAATTTATTTTCTTAACTGAATTACTTTAAACCTTTTGGCTGTGCAGTAGAAAAGCTGATTTTTTTTTTCCCACAGTTTTTCCTGAACATGATAATTCCAATCAGCCTGGGCCAGCTAGCGGTGTTAATGCATCATCTGAGCTGGCGAGGTATTTTGCCAATTGTAAGTTACGCCTGTACCTAGTACTGACGAAAGGTACTCATGCCCTAGTCCTGGACATAACGGTCACCTTCGACAACCGGAAAACAGCTTTTGAGGAGGCCAGACTCCTCAAACATCAGAAGTATGAGTAACTGGCCAGGGCCCTGGGCGACCGGTACGCGACTGTTGAAGTGGCGGCTGTAGTTATTGGGGTCCTGTGAACTATTCAGTACTACACAAAATCTGCATCAAGAAATATCTTGGTCTCCTGCGCAAGCTGTGTGTGTCGGAGGTGACTGGGAGAATTTTAACGAAATCTAATATTCTTCCTATATTCAGAAGTGGAAACAAAGTGAAAGAAAACCTGCGAACGGTCAAAGATCGAAGGTCTCCCTTACGAAGCAGTGTAATTTATGAAGTACCCTGTAATTGTGTGAAGGTATATATATATAGGCGAAACTGAACTAGCCATAGCCGTGAGGATACGTGAACATAAGAGTCACACCTGTCTGAGGCATCCCGCGAAATCACCTACTGCCGAACACCAGATGGAGGAAGAACATGAAATATTGTGGGACAATACAAGAGTACCAAAGGTTATCTCCAAAGAAAAGTGAGAGAGCCTATTGAAATATTCAGACATCCAAACAACCTCAACAAAGGTGGTGGTTACGGTCTTAGCCAGAGTTGGAAATGTGTGCTGGATAAATAATTAACTCTGGACCCACAGTTATTACATCGTAAACAACATCTCTCGATAATCAGACAATCGACAGTACAATAAGTAAACAACTAGCCACGCCGGTCTCCAGCAGATCACAATCTGTAGCAGATTCGGCACACGACCCCTGAAGAGGACCTAAGACTATGTTGAAAAGTCGGGAAAAGAAGAAGGAGTATAGCAACGCAGCGATAATCCCGTAAGCATTTATATTAATATGACGCCTACGAAAACAACAAAATCCTTTATAATAGTATCCTTCATTGAAAGTGAGAAAGAAAACAATAATTAAAAGAATAAAAGTAGTTAAGCAAGTTTCAGAGAAAAGATAAGTGGGGAAGAGAAAGGGAACCATCTGCCTATCTGCTCGGTACAGATAGAGGGCTGTCTATGAGAAGCGTGAGCAGAAGACGTTACACTGTGGCTACCGCTGCTAGGATTAAGTGAAATGGCAGCTAGTAAAGTTTCAAACTCAAGCAAAACATCAGTGCAAGCCGACAACTATATAAACTTCCAAAAACATATTGTTCTGCTCGTATTGAATATGTGAAAACTGCGACTAGTGAAATTTGCGGCCAACCTAAAAACTGTGAAATCTGCGAACACTGTTACCTTTGTGACACGGCCTACCTGCGACTCGTAATCACTGTAAAGGCCCGACCTGGTCTCACTAAATCGTGGCCTGGAAGTTTTTACGCGAACAACATTTTACATTACACGGCCGAAACAGCCAAACTAGTTTCTATTTAAAAAATAATAATAATAATAGACACGCAAATGTTTCGAATTACAAAGCAAATCACCTTGTTTCGCAAGTTAAGTACTATTTCTTAGAATTTTTTCTCACTCATTACTGAAAGTTGAATTTTTTGCTGATCTGCAACACTGTTCGTAGACTGAAACTTTTGAATGATCTCGTAGGCCGTCTCTAGTTCACTTATGTATTCCAATTGTCTTTTCGTTATTGCGCTATAAATATAGTTGGTAACTTGAACATCACGATCGTCCCATGTGGCATCGTCGGCAGATGTTTTAGGTCGCATTACTACATCTTTACACCTTTTGAATTGTAGGAATACGTATTTTCCAATTGCTATAATCTGAACCATCGAAAATTGGAATATTAATATAACTATTTTTCGCCGCCATTTTCACGTAGATGATCTTTTTATATTTTTCTTGTTTGCACACAAAAAACCTTGTTTTCACTTTAGTCCTTCAAAACCACGCTCTGCTACCATTTTAATATGAAGAACAATACTGAATAATACTCGTTTTTATACTTTCTTCATTGTTATAGATCTGTGTTACGACAATGCCTAAACGTGGAGTCGATAAAGACAAAATGAGGGTGAGGTCACCGGGCCCTACGCCACCAAAACAGTGTAGAGTTATGAATGTAGGAGGCACGACGAGCGGCGCCACCAGCCAGCCGTGTTCGAGACGACCAGCGCCGACAGACGCTTCCCACCTTCAGCCCTAACTGCGACCACGAGCAGGGGTGAATCGTCCACCACCGTCCCGGCGTCCTCAGGCGTCGCGTCTGGCCACGCACCGATTGGGCTGGTCTCGCAGCAGCCTGCACTCGTATGGGGTCATGCTACTGCTGGATGTTCATCTGGTGAAGTATCAAAGCGGCCGAGAATATGTACTAAACACGGTCAGGATCCAAACGCAGAAGAATACTTCCAAGAGCCTTATGGCTTCTCTCCAATTACACACGTGCTCTGCCACTGCATGAGGTACTCAGATCTGTACACGCGCAGGCACAACTCCGTGGTTGAGCGGGTGGAGAAAGCTGCCCTGGTCCGGTAGGTAATCGCCTCAGAGAACCAAGCTGTGGATGACACAGGCCTACGTCTGGACCTAGTACTGACGAAGGGTACTCATGCCCTAGTCCTGGACATAACGGTCACCTTCGACAACCGGAAAACAGCTTTTGAGGAGGCCAGACTCCTCAAACATCAGAAGTATGAGTAGCTGGCCAGGGCCCTGGGCGACCGGTACGCGACTGTTGAAGTGGCGGCTGTCGTGGTTGGGGTCCTGGTACCCGGCGAACTATTCAGTACTACACAAAATCTGCATCAAGAAATATCTTGGTCTCTTGCGCAAGCTGTGTGTGTCGGATGCGATTGGGAGAATTTTAACGAAATCTAATATTCTTCCTATATTCAGAAGTGGAAACAAAGTGAAAGAAAACCTGCGAACGGTCAAAGATCGAAGGTCTCCCTTACGAAGCAGTGTAATTTATGAAGTACCCTGTAATTGTGTGAAGGTATATATATATAGGCGAAACTGAACTAGCCATAGCCGTGAGGATACGTGAACATAAGAGTCACACCTGTCTGAGGCATCCCGCGAAATCACCTACTGCCGAACACCAGATGGAGGAAGAACATGAAATATTGTGGGACAATACAAGAGTACCAAAGGTTATCTCCAAAGAAAAGTGAGAGAGCCTATTGAAATATTCAGACATCCAAACAACCTCAACAAAGGTGGTGGTTACGGTCTTAGCCAGAGTTGGAAATGTGTGCTGGATAAATAATTAACTCTGGACCCACAGTTATTACATCGTAAACAACATCTCTCGATAATCAGACAATCGACAGTACAATAAGTAAACAACTAGCCACGCCGGTCTCCAGCAGATCACAATCTGTAGCAGATTCGGCACACGACCCCTGAAGAGGACCTAAGACTATGTTGAAACGACGGGAAAAGAAGAAGGAGGAGTATAGCAACGCAGCGATAATCCCGTAAGCATTTATATTAATATGACGCCTGCGAAAACAACAAAATCCTTTATAATAGTT